>OOFC01050906.1:57207-77939 GCA_900323345.1 Pseudochromis fuscus | reverse complement strand
AGGATGCGGGTCTAACTCTTGAACCTGAGGTCATCCGAGACCAAATATGTATGAGACTCAACTTGTCTCTCATTGGAGACCAAACGTGTTGATCAAACTAACCACGCCCCTAAATATTATTCTTTTGAAGTCTAATATCTACTTACCGTATTTTCTGGACTATTGAGCGCACCTGTCTATAAGCCACTATTGAATTTACTCGAACAGTTTCATGTGGTCCACTCTGACCAGGTCTGATGTGACAACGCTAAATGTATCGGCGGCACGGAGCTTGCTAGCTTGTAAAAAGCTAACGAGCTTCGTGCCGCCGATACGTGAGAAAAACAAATGTTTAAGTTCAAAGCGTCGGAAAAAAGTAGCGGCTTATAGTCCAGAAAATACGGTAATTAGGATTTTTGTTTCAGATGGACCACCAGATCACTAATGAGAAGAAGAATTAACTTTAGTTACTGATATCAGAATGACTTGTGGAAAATTAGCTGAGTATTTCATGATTGAAAATGACCATTTTTGAACTGAAGTCAATTAGGTTTTTTTTTTTGTTTTTTTTTTTTTTTAGAGACAGCATCTAGTGGGCATCAGGAATACTGCTCTTTTTTCACTTCTGCATGAGCCTCATTTTTGAGCCCTGGTTGCATTGTTCATTTCTATATACAGTCTATACTTATCACACCCTAAATGATTGAGAGAATATACCAATTGGCCCAAACTCCAAATGAAGAACTTATGCACCTTCCAACATGTTAGCCATGTAGCTAGCTGCTAAACAAACAATTTGCATTTATGAATTTATGAACGAGGCTGACGTTTTGCTCGTCTTCACAGGCTCTGGCTCACGCCGCTCCCTCAACCATAAAGAGGGATCTGATAAACACTACAGCAGCCGTCGCACTTTCTATATGATCTCACTGTTTGTTTTGAAAATGGCTGCAGCTGCTTACTTCCCTTCACTTTAAACAGAGCGGGAGGAGAACAGCAAAGAGAAGAACAGTGGTTTTTACTGTGTTGTTTAATTCATTAACTAGCTACCAAACATTTACTGGTTCAATGACTGAAAACATATGAAACAGCTGAGAGTAAATAATGCTAAAGGCTACTCGTAAACACACAAATTTTCACATCTCCTTGCTACAACAAAAGTGAACTATTATACCAATGTGCATTATATTTTTGTCCAGCCTTCAACAAGTACACCAATGTCATTCAGTGTCGGATGTTGACGCAACTCTGAGTGAGCGGATCCTTAAAACCAGGAAGTGTGTGTACTCAGTCACCTGTGACAACAAACCACAGGAGTATCCATGATACCGACTCCCTTCTTGTGATGCTGTTATGTAACGAACACTTACACTTTTTTTTAAACAAAAAAACAAAACAGCTTCTTCTGTCAATATAATATTACATCAAAAGTCCCAGTGGCTCTGCTGCTCTACCTTAGATATAAAATATTAGCCTGAGAGTAGCACTGCCAACTCTCTGGAGGAGAGCTAACTCCCAAAGCAGGTCACCTCAGCAAAGGCCTTTTCCAGCCCAGACACCCAAGGAGTACCATCCTCTGAGTAGCAGACTTAATTAAAATCCAACTAGCTCATCATTTGAGCAACATTTTTACAGGCAGATAAAATTAAGTCAATGTGGCAGATGACTAATGGAAGAGTATGAATAAAAAAAGGAACTGCTGGTTGTGAAAATGTTTACCTAACCAAAGTCATGCTTTCACTCTTAACTCAGGTTTACCACAAGATAAGGTGTTCTGTTTGTCTATTAGTGAGTCTGAATAACTGTCACTAAACAGGGCTAAAACGCTTCTATGAAGTCAAACATCCTCGGCCTTTCAAGCAGCACAGCTTCATGCAAGCAAATGAGTGTCATTGGGCATTGTTGTAGCTCAAATCATCCATCCCTCACTCAGTCAAATTAAAAGGACATTAGGCCAAACAGAAGGAAGAGGACACAAAAAAGTATCGTGTATCACAAATGTGATCACTTCCCACAAACCCATAGCGACAGAAAGACTGAAGGTTATGAAAGTTTGAAAGAAACACAGTCGAGATGATGCAGAATTAATTATTGGTGAGCTTGTTTAAATTCCTGGATCCAACAGTTAGACCGGGAACACCATGTGAATCCTGATTTGCATGTCACATCACAAGCAAATCCTGTGGTGGATCTGGGTGAATGTGGCTGGAGGGATTGTGGGTGCAGTGTTTTGCATGTGTAACCTGTACAGAACAAATCACACCAGCAGGATGTGGTTTATGTTGCAAAGTATGCAACCATGCCAGTGTGAGGAGGGGGAGGAAGACGCTGAGGATCCTGCAGACTTACCCAGCAGAAGCAGCTTCAGCTCCCGTCTTGCATCTCTCTTGTCTCGCCGGAGCTGTTTCTCGATCTCTGCGTTGATTCGTTTGGACTCCTTCGCCTCCTCACTCAGGCAACAAGCCATCATGGAGTCTAAAGTCATCACCGCATGAGCTGAAAAAGCCCGTCTAAACAATGGGCGCCGGGCTTTACACCTCACACACAAAGTATCAAATAAATAAACACCCTCCTCTCTCTTTCTGTGTGTGTGCAACAAGTGAAATCCAGACACTGATAATAGAGCCTGATGGTCTCGGTGCAGAACCTGGCCTCCTCCTGTCAACTGTTAAATATTTGACAGCTAAACGTTAGTCAAAGTCTTAAGTAAATGCTCAAGCTACACGAGCTGATCAGAGAAAAACATGCAATGCAACATGGCCTCAGAAATCCGCAGATAACTACCAAAAAGGTGCAAAAAGAAAACAACCATTTGTTTGTATTTGGTGCTGATATTAGTTTGTAATCAGAAACTAGCTTGTAAGCTGCACGCTACTAACCGAGCTAACGTGACAAGCTGGTGAATCAACACAACGTTTCAATCCCTTTCTCGTCCAAAAATTTTGACACCACGACTACCAACTTCAGTCCCGGAGACAGTGGGACACAACCGGCTGCCACGGCCACATTTGTACACCCCCCACCCCCCTGTGCTGGTTCACCCGGCCGAGTACAAGCCTAGCTAGCCGCCCCGAGACCAACACTGTAAGTTACGCCCGCGCAGTGACAACGAGCCCCCCCGTCGAAGTGTCCATCCAGGGGGAGGCTGGGAACGACCGAGCCCCCCGGGTAACGATCCGAGTGGAAGGTAAGCGGCGCTCGGAGCAGCTACCCCCCCACCTGGCAGACGGAGGCGCCCAGTGACCAGCAGAGAGCTAAATGGGCAGGCGAATTGTTAGCTAGCTAGGTTAGCTTGAGCGAGCCATCCCTGGAATTGCAGCCAACTGGCTAAAACCCAGACGGAGCACCTCCATTGCAGACCTAACGTTCCCGGCGACAACCAACCCTCGAAGCCCCCCCAACGCGTCTTCCTGACAGTCAAATGGGGCCGTGTCTTCCGCGCATTTTTATCGCTCCTGGTATTTTTTTTCCTGGTGCTCGCTCCTCGTCACCCACTCCACAACCCCGGTGTGGCGCTGCTGCTGCTGCTGCTGCTGCTGACGTCACCCGGGATAGAATTGATTGACAGGAGAGCGGAGCGAGTGGGAACGGAGCGTGTGGGTGTCGAGGGGGGCGGGATTTTCCTGGTCGGTTAACTTCCCAAGTTTGCTTGAGAGGGAGTCATCCTTCTGGGGGCGTGGCGGGGAAAGAAACTGACATTTGACTGGTCGGGCAACGCCCATCTGCTGTCAAAGAGCAGCACACCCACGGAGATGTTTGTGTCCGTGCTTCTACACAGCTGCCCGCCAGAGGTTCACTGATTCATGGATGGAAATAATCAAACATCTGGCTGTAAGCACTGGAGATAAACTTCAGTTACTCGACTGTACAGTATTCGACTAGCATCAAATATTAAGATACTTTCACCTTCTTACTTGTGTTTTTGAAAGCTTCACTCACTACAGATGTTGGGTTGTTTTAACCCACAGCTGAGTACAAATTGGTCTAACCTCATGCTGGGTTAATTTAACACAACAAAATGGGATGTTTTTACCCAGTATGCTGTAGTTTCTGCTGGAAATGTTGTGTACGTGTGTGTGTCTGTTTTTTTAACCAGAATTTTGTGTTTTTAATCCAACATATTATTGGTTTTAACCAACATTTTGTGGTTTTTAACAAACATTTTGTTTTTACCCAATAGTTTTCAAAATATTCAGCGTTTTCTGGCTCGTATGCTTTATCAAAAGTGTATTCTTCCATCACTGTCTGCAGTGATGCAACATTTCATACACAAAAAATACTATAAAATGTTTAAAAGTAGATACTTCTGCCATCAGCTCTGTCGTTTTTTTCTACAAAGAACAAACAAAACTAGTAGCATCACAGATATTGTCAATATTTGCAGTGTCCTTTCCCCCTGGGTTATGGAGGATAGGATAACTAAAGTGTGTTTACAGCAAACATGGTGCACAAGACTGCTCAAATAAACTGTATATAAACTATAAATTAAGACATCAGTTTCACAGTTGTGTGATGTACTGAATTTGTGTAATTTAGACAAGATGCTACGAGTTTCTGCTGCAAGGATTCGTGACACCACAGGCCACCCCACCCTCTCCTACCGCCCAAAGGGCATCGCAACCCAAACCCTGATTATGATGCCTCCTGGTCGCCTCCCACTGAAAGTTTACCAGGCACAGCCAACTGGGCGGAGACCCAGAGGTCGGCTCAGGACCCACTGCAGGGATTATGTCTCCCAGTTGGCCTGGGAGTGGCTGGGGATCCCCCGGGATGAGCTGGAAGAAGGTGGTGGGTGACAGGGATGTCTCGGCTTCTCTGCTCATGCTGCTCCCACCCTGATGAACAATAGAAGATAGATGGATAGCTGCTACACACTAAAAAAATGCTGAGTTGTTTTGACTGGATCAGTACTGGATTAAACTACATGCTGAGTTCATTTAACTCAACAAGATGAGTTGCTTTTAACTCAGCAATGCTCAACATTTTTTGGCATTTTGTTGTATTTACCAAGTTGTTAGTTGTGTTTAACCATCACTTTCTTGTTTTTACCCCAATCTTTGCTGTATTTACCCAACATTTTGATGTTTTTATGCCCATCCATTAAGATGCCAAGAGCCAAACAAGAAAATGTTGGATAAAAACAAGAAAATGGTGAAAATTTGCAGGGGAAAAAACAACTAAATATTGGGTAAAACAGCCCACTAGTCCAATATTTACCCAGTTCTTCGTTAAAACAATCCAGCATTTTTTGTGTGTATACCTTTTAGAAAATTTTAACTATTTGCATAAACTTTCAACTGATTTTACAAAGAAATAATCTCTTATCATGTGAAAAGGTAACTGTAGTAAATCTCATTTATCGACTGTTTAATACTTTGATTTTTTTTTCTTTCATGTTCAGATTCATACAGCTGTAAAAAATAACTGCAGTGGAGCAAGAAGGGACATCTATCCAGTGATAGTAGTAGTAGGAAATGAAAAGAAAAGTACTTCAAGGGTGTACTTGGAGATTGTGTGTGAGGTGTGAAAAAAATATTGTATGCAGAAGTGAAAATATGTTTGTTATTAATTATAGATGAATCCAAACAGAAACAGTTAAAGGTGTATTGTTCTTTGCTGCTGATATTTAATTCACCTCTGGCAGGGGGTGAGGATGAGGAGGGTCAGTGTGATGACAGCAAAGATAAAACACTTCTGAAGTGCTCACTGTCATCACCACCACAGCTGCACTGATAACATTACAGCCGTGTCCACATTCCTCAGTGAGACTGAGGTAAGAGGTTATGTTGTTGATCCAGGCGACATCTTGTGGGCGAGTGATGTAATTACAAGCGTGAGGTTGAATATTTATTAAAAATGTTGCCTCCCACTAAAGGAAGTACTCTCTGCGTTTGTTTGTGTAAGATATTTCCAAATTTATGACATAAAATAACATTTTAGGAGAGGTAACAAATCCAACTTGTTTGATTTAAATAGGTGGGGTCCACTGTACAGAGTGTGGCTGCAGGTAACCAAGAAAGTCAAGTCCACTACCCCTGAATAATTTAATAATTTAAAAGAAAAATTTACTTAAGTGCCTGAATGTTTCTTGTAGTTTTCTAATCTGATCTCCTAAAATTCAAATGCCAAAGGCCCATAGTGTGACCTGAAAGACTGAAACACGTCGGATGTCAACAGCCTCGTACGTGGTATGCTCGGTATGATCCGGAGAATTTTCAGACATGACTCATGACATGTCAACCTGACCTGCTCGCTCACATCTCACTGGGTCAGAGGCCTCCACCTTCAACATGGACTAGCAGCTTTATTCACTCAGTCATTTAATAGAACAGAAGAGAATAAATCTTTATTGTTCACCTCAGTGGAAATTTGTCTTCGGCCAAAAACAAGAGACAGAAACATAAAAGCTTCAACAGTTAATAAAACAAACAAGACAAGGTCATTGAGAACATTTCACACATTGAGTCAGCTAAAAACTCACTGAGTCACTTTGCTGATATTATAAGTTCCCAAGGACGGCATGGTGGTGCAGTGGTAAACTGTCGCCTCACAGCAAGAAGGTTTGAACCTCGAATCTGTGTGAAGTTTGTATGTTCTCCCAGTGCACGCATGAGTTTTCTCTGGTTTCCTCCCACAGTTCAAAGACATGCTTGTTTAGATGAAATGATGAGTCTAAATTGAGCAAAGGATCATGGATGGTTGTCTGTCTTCGTGTGTTAGCCCTGCAGTCGACTGGTGACCTGTGCATGGTGGACCCAGCCTCTTGCCAGTTGCCAGCAGGTATAGACTCCAGTGACCCCCATGAGCCAGTTGGATAAGTGTGAAGAGAAGATGAATGAATGAATGAATGAGTAGCTCCTTAACAAGCAAAAACACACTACAATCACACTTGTACTGGAAGGGTTGCTGGTTCAGCCACCTCCAGGGCACAGCCTGAGCAAGACACCAACCCCCAGCTGCTTCAGGTGCACCAAACAGTGGATGTCACCCTCACTCTGTTACCTTCAATGTGTGCAGGATAACACAGTGTGTACAATGATAAATAATAATCCTTTTTGTTTTCTTCTTTGTGTCTCTTCTTTATTTTTCTTCTTCATATCATTCATCTAATAAAAGTGCAGCTGCTGCTTATTTCCATCTGCAAAACAATGATCATTTCCTCTGAAGTCTTGTAAAGCTAATGGTTGTAAACAGAACTATCTGACATTAAATACAAAGTCCCATTAGTGTGTGCATCTTTCATGCCTTCTTGACATAAAACAATAACCCTCAAAACTGTGTTTGAACAATTGTATTAAAATGCTGATTCTTCCTGAACAACAGTTTACATAAATGAATGGCGCGTTAGGAGTGATGTTAACATGAAGGGAAGCTGCCTGCGGTGCTCCATCGTCTCCGGTGTGTCACAGCGTCTGATCGCTGTCGTCAGATTAATCAGTGATCGTCTTCTGTTTCCCAGCAGCCGGTGACAGGGTGACACAGTCTCTGTTACTGCTGCTGCATGTATTCATCAAAAAAAAAAAAAAAAAAGTCATTCAGGACCTGCAGTACCTTCCTAATTATACACGGTGTTGTATTATTCTCAGAGATCTGGATTACCCCTGCCAGCAGGTGAACACTACAGATGTCTGACTGTCTGTAACTGGAACAGCATGAGGCAGATGCTTCCTGTTCCTGTCAGGCCCCGCCCACTCTTCACACAGGATTCACCACCACTTCAAACCTTCCTCCTTTTTCTCATCCTTTCTTTACTTTCCTTTATTTCTGCCTTTTTTCTCCCTCGCACAAAGCTTTTTCTAAACACTGGTTTCATTTCGCTGTGCTGTAGTTAAATACATCTTTGAAGAAATGAAAGAGGCAACAATACAGCTTTGAAAAGACATTTGTTCAACCCTTAAATGGGCAAGATAGGTCGAATTTTTTTGTGTATCTGGAATAAAATGACACAATTTCATGATGTTTTTATGCATCTGCATTTTCTAATTTACATGTGGGACACAGGTTTGTCATTTTAGTGGAAATCAATTTAACATTTTCTCCTATTTTCATAGTTTATGTGCCGACTTTTAAAAGACAAATTTACAAATACTCATCAATCAACACTTCATGAATATATCTGTGGGGAAATTATCCTTGTTTTATATCTTTATCCTCCACAATGACTGAAAATCAAAGTTGTGAAATGGTGTGACACTGTCAGTTTATCATCAAGACTGTGTAAAATTATCCTTAAAAAAAACATGATTTTCAAAATTCTTCCAAAATATAATAAACCTGAATAAATGACAACATGCCCAGTGTTGATACTAATGGTAAGAATATATTTTTAATTATGGCATTAAATCACACGACCTGAGTCCAATGATTGTATCCACCAAGATACAGAAACCATTTGAGGGTTGAAGAAACTAGATGTATTTTAATGATCAACTCAAGGTGCTATGAAACAGGACCACAACTACTACTCACAACTATATTTCAGAAAACTAGAATTTAAAGCAATAATCATAGGCTGTAAATCCAAATGGACGATGGGACCAGGGCTCAAAAGTGAAACTAGAAGCAAGAAGGGTGTAATACCACCAATGGCCACTAGATGCTGGCTCCAAAAAAATCCTCATTTTCAATCCTGAAATATTCAGTAAACACATTTTTCCACAAGTCATTCTGATGTCATGTGAAGTCAACTCTTCTTCTCAGTGATCTGGTCCGTCTGAAATCCATTTGAGTCGATATTACGCTTCAACAGGAGGAAGATTTAGGGGCGTGGCTAGTTTGATTGACAGGTCTGGTCTCCAATGACACCAGCACTTAAGTCCAGTCTCATACACAGAGCAGCTTCCACAGGTTCAAGGGTCAGACCTGCCTCTTCACGCCTCCCTTCATATCCATATAAGATAAGATAAAAGTACAGTACAGTGAAAACATCCATTTAAAAACATATAAAAATATTAAAACAATGTCATTAAACAAACATATAGTAAAAGAAAATGACTATTGCCCTATATTTTACACATGATTAAATCTGCTGAGACATGTTACAGAGTTTCCTGCCCTATAGGCTTATAAAACACACAATGATGATGACAACATTGCAAAAACACAAATGTTGCTGAACAGGAACGTCTTCTTCTCTGCCTCCTTCAGATACCAGAGGTTAATTCAGGCTCTGCTTCTTCACTGAGCTCACAGGGACATTTGAGTTATCTGTTAATTTAATTTTACATATCATTCTATATATCAAGTATCTTTAAAAAGAAACTGAAATGTGAATCAGAGATGTTAAAAAAATCAACACCCTCTCACCACCACAGACAGTTGTGTGTGTGTATGCTCCCAGATCTTGGAGATCTCTGTCAGCTGAATGAAGGAGTTTCACACCAGTCACACCAGTTCACACACTCTGGCTCCCATCCCACATCCCTGCCAACAGTTTACCTAAACTGTATGAACGTAAGCCCACAAATTCAATTCAATTCAGTTTGATTCGCTTCAGTTCAACTTTATTTAAAGAGCACTTTATAAACAACACAACTGACCAATGTGGTGTACACAAACATGACAAAACTGCCAAGAATTAAGACACATAATAAAAATAAAACAATAAGAGCCAGCATCTCCAAAATTGTTGTTTTTACCCAACATGTGTTTGTTTTCACTCAGTATTTGGTCGTTTTTGTCCAGTATTTTATCCACAGGAAAAATCAACCCATCTAATTAGATCAAATCCACCCAGAGTGTAGTTAGTCCAGTATCAATCCAGTTCTGGGTTAAATCAAACCAGCATGTTTTAGTGTGTACTTACTTTTTCCATTTCACTACATAAACTTCTGCTCAAATATCAATCACACAAGATACAAAACGAATAACAAGTATTACAAGTGACTTTGTTAGCGTGTAGAAAACCCTGTGTAAATATGTACAACCATATGAAAGTTTATTTTAAACCTTTATCCACTTTACTGTAAAACAATAACAACACCTCCACTGCTCTTTCACCTCACCTTGTTGCCATGGCAATGCAGGGCTCAGGTGATCTCAATATCTGAAACCAGGACAGGCCGGACAAACCGGTTTTGCTGGCCAAGACAAAAGATTGACATCCAAATAGCAGCCAAGGAGAAGGAGTGACAAAAATACCTGCTGTACACTTCATGTCTGCTGCACTGTGAAAAATCCCCGTCACTGCAGTGAGCGCTGCAGGGATTTGTGATGTGTCAGAAATACTTTAGGTGCGTTCTATTGTGTTGTGTTATATTTTACTGCATGTAATGAGGGAGCATTAATTTAGCTGGTAGCATTTTTTTTATACCTGTTGCAGTTGTTTGTTTAGAATTTTAATGATTTTTTTAAGTGATTTAAAAAAATCAATCTGATAAATGAAATAAACACACAAAGAAAATTAGAAACTTTATTAAACAATAAATAAAAATTCAACATATGTGAGTCTGTGATTTCACTGTACGTGAGTGTACATGAAACATGAAGCACGGAGCTTCTGCAACAGCCGAAACTTTATCCGCGGATACAGCGCGCTCATCCATCTCCCTGTCAAGGTAACGTAATAAAACAAAACACACTTCCGGTGTAAGCTTTTCAAAGTAATATTGATACATACCTGCCCTATGATTTAGAGTGGCCTTGTACAAGGTTAATTTGTTAAATGTTAAAATTGTGTTTTTAATCTCACTGACTGGACGTTGTTTTATTTGTTGCACATCTTGTATATTTTGTGAATTTGTGTTTATTGTTCTGTGTCTTTATTTTCTTTCATGTTCTTTGCTGTGTTCCAGGACAACACACAAACATACAAGAAAATTCCTTGTAAGCAAAAACAAACTTGGCCCATCTTGAAATCTAAATAGAGGGAGGAGTAGCACCTCTGACCTAGAGAGTCTAACAATCCAAATACTGACACGAGTGTGCTGAATGTAATCTAGACCTGACCTCAGTGATACAGCTTAATTCAACAAACAACAACCAGGAGGCACAGAGGTGACTGTGTTTCATAACTCGCACACACACACACACACACACACACTATACACACACACATGCAAGCGTCTGCATTGGTAGGGCTGGATGGATGCCGCGCCAATGAGGGGGCTCACAGGAGGGGCAGGCGACAGGTGGGGGATGTAGCTGGTAGGGTGCACTAATCACAAGAAAGAGATCCCACAGCTGAATTTACTTACAGGCATACAAACAACACACTGGAGGAGGGGTGCTCGGACCATGGGTCGTAACAAATGTCTGTTAAAATGCTAAATAAAAATAATAAAATACTGATTAAAACCAAAATAATATAAAATACTGGGGAAAACAGTCAAATTGTTGTTAGAAATTATAAAATATCTGACAAAATCTGTGGTAAAAACAACAAAATTCTGTCTAAAAATAGAATAACAGACGGGTCATTAGAGCAATGGCCTTTGGTGGAAAAAAAGTTTTTGTTTCTGTTAGTTTTTGGTGTGCATTGATTTTGAATTTTCTGCTCAATCCACCACTAAGTCTGTTTACATCTCCTAATTATTGCCCTGCTTTTTATACTAGTGAGAGCTTTACATTTCTGAGTATTGCATGAAATAATACTAGTAAAATTAGGTCAAAAACAGCCTAAGCCAGGCCTCAGGTGACATAACCCAACCATCAACATGAATTACTACATTAAATTTGTGGTTTTGGTTGTACTTACAGTTCTTGTGTACTTTATCATGCCTGTGATTGTCATGCACGGACACAGCTGTGATACTCGTGACCACCATATTGACTTTGGAACATTATACCCAGGGAGTGGCCAGTATCAACAATGAATCACATCGCTGAAACCATTTTACCTGTATGCATTCAACACCTTAAACATGTCGCACCTCACAGTCACAGTCGCAGTGTTTTCAGTGACATCACAGCAGCAGCAGGCATCACTTTGACAACAGGAGAGCACTGTAGGGAGCAGGAAGATTTAGGATTCATGTTTTTTTTTTTTCAGTCTTGTTATGTTTCTTCAAACCAAGAAGCCAGATCTCACCATATTTCGATATGAAGGGAGGAATGAGGAGGCAGGTCTGACCCTTGAAGCTGAGGATGCTAACCAATGTTTATAACACTGGAGCTCAGCGCTGTTCTGATTGGAGTCCAGAGCTTTCGATCCAGCAAACCACACCCTTAAATATTCCTCTTTTTGAAGATATATCTTTGAATATCCACTTAAGGATGTTTTTTTCTAGATGGACCACCAGATTATTGATGACAATAGTTCACTTTACCTAATGACATCAGAATGACTTGTGAAATTGAGTATTTCATGATTTAAAATAACAACTTTTGAATTTAAGCCAACTGGAGCCAGACCGTTTTGGAGGCAGCATCTAGTGGCCGTCAGTGGTATTGCACTTTTTTGCAGATTGAGCCCCACTTGCTGCGTCCATTTCTATATATTTAGAAGTCTCATCCTCATTGGACAATGTTCTCAGGTTCAAGGGTTAGACCCACCTCCTCATTCCTATTATCACATCCAAATATGGTCACTCCTGGCTCCAAACATCAAACATGGCGATGTTCAAATGCCAAACCCCACAAACCAACAGGTGAGGTCATGTTAGCCCCACCCACTCCACTCTGTCCTCAATCCACTTCACGGTGAAAACAAACATGCTCTTATTTTTAAATCCCCAACGTGCTACATCCTGCGCGGCTGCGGCATTTTGCCGCTCTCTTGCCGCGGCGTCGCCTGGAGCGCATTCCTGCCGCGCGGTGTTTGGAGCGGATCACGGAGGCAGCACATTCCTGCGTAGGCGCGGTGGACTTTCCCGAGCTGCAGGTTGTTTCGCGTGGGCTGGAATAAAACCACTCCGTGTCGGGAGAGCGTGAGCTGACGACGCTGTAGGGGACAGAGAGGGACACAGAGAGGGGGACAAAACATGGACCGAGGACAGCGACCAGAGCCCTCTCGTCTGCAGGGAGTGTGACACAGTGGTTGGAGGTGAGGAGCTACACCTATAATACACAATACAGCTGTGTGTACCAAACTCCTCCTGTGTCCCTCTTAACGAACTTGTACAGGAGAGTACTCACCTGAACCAGGTGAGGGAGGTTTTATACTGGGCTTCACTGTTTGAGGAGGAAAGTTGACTTCAGTAATTATCCTGAAATAAAGATTTTCTATGAGAGAGGCCTTCAGAGAGGAGGCAACATGTAGGAAGTAAAACCAAACAAACTAATGGACATCCAATGGACACTGAGCAGCTTTACAACTAGTTTTACTGTCAGCTCCTTCATCCACGCCTCTCCACTGATTATTCATTAACAGTGTGATTTCAGAGGCGTTTGACCATGGCGGGCTGCTGGATGTGGTGTCACCGCACCTGTGTGTGCTGTCTGTCCGAGGAGGAGAAGAAGGACCTCGCCGTGGACAAAGAGATCAGGAGGATCCTCAGGCAGCAGAAGAAGAAGGAGAAGAAAGAGATAAAGATCCTGCTGCTGGGTCAGTGTCCACACACACACACACACACACACACAGGTCATATTTAAAAACCAAATATCACAGATTAAATAGGGATTTTTAAATGACAAAGGAATCCGGATCCACGCTGAATAAAACTGCTCGGCCTGTTTGGTCACCTGCAGAAAGTGGCTGAACTATGTGAGGCATGTGTCACCATGTGAGTATGTGAGGAATGGTTTGGATTGGGATTGGTTATAGCTGAAAACCGCAGCACAGAAACCTACAGGCCTATTTTACAGCTGGTTTGTCAACTCAAGATGTGACTGACAGCAGCGGCGTGTTTGCTTTCTATTCAATCATGGAGGCTTTTAAAGTCAGATTAAAGACACAAACCACTAAACTTAAAGCAAATTAGGTCGATTAATCGTTTGATCAGATAATCAACAGCTGGTGTGATAACTTGTGAGTTAATATATTGGAAATACTGATTTTTCTTTGTCATATGGTAGTAAATAAATAATATATGAAGCTTATGTAGACAAAATGAGGTGTTTGAAAATGTTGCTTCTGTCTTTAGGAAATGTGATAGGCATTTTACTACCCAGTCAATCAATCATTCAATCAATCAAGCTTTATTTACCTTTCATACAAATCCACTGCAGTTTAAAGTACTTTACAGCCAAAGAGTTAAAGATAAATTAAAGCATTAAAAATCTCAATAAAATGAGTTGTACCAAAAGACAAAGCAATAAAAAGGTAAAACAACATTAAAATTAATGTAAAACAGTAAAATAACTATAAAGATCTACATAACAGCCAGACTGAAGAGATTTGAAGGTTTTTAGTTTTTGTTTAATAGTCTCAATATTTCCTGCTTCTCCTCTGTAAAGACATTTTACAGAATTTAATTATTAGAATAAGTAAAAAAGATTTGATTAATAGTATATTAAGACATTAAACGTGTGTGTGTGTGTGTGTGTGTGTGTGTGTGTGTGTGTGTCCAGAAAGATGCATTTTTATTTCCATTATAGAACCATATAGACAGTTTATATCCTGATAATTCTCAGTGTGTATTCACAGTATTTATGTGTAACAAAGGTAATATATCCTGTTATTATGATACAACAACATCTTCAGCTACTGATTATCCTCATTATTGATTAACCTGCTGATTGATCTAATGATCCGTTTTTTATGGTTATTGTCTGACCAAAAGTCCAAAATCCAAAATATTGAATTCACAATAAAAGAAAAACACAGAAAAGTAGCAAATTCTCACAGTAAACATTTTATATTTTCACTATTAAATGACTTAATTAATTTATTCAAAGTGTTATTGATAAGTTTTCTAATCAGCTGTGAACCAGCTGATTAGTTGTCTTGCTGCTGGTGTCCTGCCATGTTTTATTGTTGTCTTTTGTTTAGTCAGTTATCAACAAACTAAACAGATAACAAGACCAGATGCATCTGGATCGGGGGGAAACCCTGCGATGATACTGAGAGGCAGTAAACAATAATACTGAGTTATTACCCAGCTCTTAGTTCCTGTATCGCTGTGTAGAGTTACAGAAAACCCACGTGATAAAACACCCTCAGCATTAGTTTGTTATCTGGAGAGAAGTGGTGAAACAAGTACGTGAAGGCAGTTTGTCAGAGGAGCCATTAGGAGTTTTATTTTCCCCTCGCCACCGGCTGAGTGTTTGATACAGATCTGAAGACCAAGCACTCGTCAGTCCTCCCAAACAGTTAAACCGAGGTGGTGTTAGAGGACAGTCTGTCCACCCGTCTCCGTGCTGGTGTGAGAAACAAGATACAAACAGGTAACAAGCATCAAAGAGTATAAATCAAGTGTCTCTCTCCCAGAGCCACTCCCTCTTCCCTGGACTCTGATCTCTGAGGCTGGAAACAGCAGCAGAGGCTCGGTCTGAATCTTTTAGGGGAACATCCACTTCACCAGCACCTGCCGCTCACTCTCTTCTTCGCTTGTGGTTTATCAGATTTCCTTTAGTGGCTTTTGGGTTTTTCACCTTTTAAGTAGTTACAGGAAACTGTAACTTCCTGTGCTTTGTGACAAAGGGAACAAATCCTCAGTGGAAAACTTTGGCTAATGACACAGTTTCAGTATTTTTCTAAAACAACACTTCTACATTTTGTGATTTAGTTTTGAACTTCTTATTTAACAAAATCAAAGACCTGTTTTTCTGCTCATTGTTAAATGCATCATGCTGGTTCTGTATTCTTATAAAAACTGACTGAGACATGTAAGTTCATCTCAATGAGCTCATCACATTATTTGCTTGTCATCATAGACTGTTTATAGAAATGGACGAAGCAACCGGGGCTCAAAAATTAGGCCAATTCTGAAGCACATGAAGGTGTAATACTACTGACGGCCACTAGAGGGTGGCTCCAAAAAACAGTTTCTCATTGACTTCAAAATTAAAATCTTCTATCATAAAATACTCATTCAATACATTTTACCCACAAGTCATTCTGTTGTCTTTAGCTAACTCTTGGGGCCTCACTCCTCCCTTCATGTCTAAATATTTTCACTTCTGGCTCCAAACAACCAACATGGAGACGTTCAAATGCCAAACTACTGCTTTCAAAATGCAAATCCACAAACAAACAGTGACATCATGTTGGCTTTGCCGTTTTGCAGCTCACAGTGTGACTCACTGTATCCATGGCAACATTATAATTCCTGTCTTTTTGTAAAAGTTTACGTCTGTTTGTGTATGTGGACATTTAATGTGACATTTTCCTAAAAACTAAAAACACTGACCTTCTTGTGTTTGGACTGCGGCGACAAATGATAGCAACTCGAGGAAACTGATATAGAAATCCTAAGAGACACCAAGGCATAATCCAGCTGTAGTGATGCTACAGACTGAACATGGTTGCCCTCTTGTGGTGAAACAATAACAGTCTTGTTAAAACATTCACCCATTAAAATAAATTTGGGATTTTGAAGGATCTCTGGTCCCAAATGTAATAATTTGTTCCTTGGGAAATACTTACTTTTATATATATCGTCAAGATTTGTTTGTTTTTTTTGATATGTTGCTAATAAACAAGCAAACAACATAAGTGAAAACATGCCCTCCTTTGCAAAAGTAAAATAGAAAACATGGATTAAAAAGGCCTATCCCAGCTGGAGACATGTAGAAATGTTTTTGCTGATTAGTATTTTCTCCTATTTGTTGCTTCAGGAACTGGCGAGAGCGGAAAAACCACCTTCATCCGACAGATGAGGATCATCCACGGGCGCGGCTTCTCGGAGGAGGACAGGAAGGGCTTCTCCAAATGTATCTTCCAGAACATCTTCACTGCCATGAAGGCCATGACAGGAGCCATGACCGTGCTCAAAATCCCCTACTCCAACCCAGAGAACGAGGTAGACCCTCATATCCAGACCTCCACTGAGATAGATACACCCATTTACACATAAACACCCATTCATAAA
The DNA here is from genome assembly GCA_900323345.1 of Pseudochromis fuscus. Taxonomy (NCBI): domain Eukaryota; kingdom Metazoa; phylum Chordata; class Actinopteri; family Pseudochromidae; genus Pseudochromis; species Pseudochromis fuscus. The sequence continues at coordinate 61,050 of OOFC01050906.1, read as the reverse complement.
CACAGGTGTCAACACACATCACATCGAGCTCACACATCGGATTTGTGGGATCACGCTGAGGAGGAAACACACTCACACAACAGGCTGTAGTCTATAAATAGCCTGAGCCAGATGTTGGAGGACTAATTACACAGAGAGGTCCTCCCTGTAGTTTAGCAGCCTGGTGATCGTCTACTCACTATTTTGAGCACATCGTGGATTCGCCTCACACTCTGTGTCTCTCGCTGTCCTCCAGGTGTACGCCAAGTGGCTGCAGGACGTAGACACAGTGCAGGTCACCCAGCTGGACCGGGGATACGTTGATGCAATCCGTCGCCTCTGGGCGGACACGGGAATACGGGTCTGCTACAGCCGCCGCTGCGAGTACCAGCTCCTGGACTCCACAGAGTAGTGAGTAGCAGTGACGTGCATCTTCTGGTAGGACATGGTGACGCTATGATGTCATCACGAGCTGTGCTGCAACGAGGAGCTAATAATAACCTAACAAATAGATAATTACACTAATTATTGTTTGTGTTGTTTATGTCACAATGGAAACAAAAGTCACACAAGTTGACATGCAAGAAAACAGCTGGTTGGACAAGTTGGTTGTCTTTTTTTTTTTTTTACTTCTACGCTATTAAATGAAATATCTGTTGGCTAGATACAACAAGGAACATAATGCCCATTTTCACTTTTATCCGACAATTTTTTGGATCAAACAGAGAACTTATCCTGAGAAATAATAGACAGATGAATTGTTAACAAAGATCATTTCTCTTTCCAACGCTCAGTGAGTTTTAGTTTCCTGTCTCTGTCTCTACTTGTCTTTTGTGTTGTTGTTTTTCTGTTGTTGTCTTGTTTTGTTTCTACTTGGTCAGCTTTACCCTCTCACAGGATTTTAGGAAAGTTAATCCTCATAAAGTAGATATAGGCTTCGTGGTTAGTTTGATTGACAGGTCTCATCTTCAATGAGACTAGACCTGAACTCCAGTCTCATACACATTGGGGAGTGATCTCGGGTTCAAGGGTCAGACCCGCCTCTTTACTCCTCCCATCATATCCAAATATGGTCATTTTGGCTCCAAACAATCAACATGGCGACATTTAAATGCCAAACTCCTGGCTTCAAAAGTCATAAACGAGTGACGTCACATAAGCTCTGTCCATTCAATAAACAGCTTTTTCTTTTTTTCCTTGATTTCAGCTTCACTTCCTTGTTTGTCGTGCAGGAAGTTTTATATTTAGCATTTTGACCACAGTAGCTGAGACCACCACTTAATGTCCTTACAGAAAGCAGCCGGCTCTTCTGTGAGACTGGCCACTTTAATCAGCCCTTTAAAGTGACAACAATAGGTCTGCGTTTAGCCTGGCTGTTTGTAATCACCATGAAAAGATGTGGCACACAGTAGGTGTGAGCCTCCGAGTATCTCAGGTGTCACTGAACAAAGCCTGGACTCTGTTTTCTCTCTTTTCTATTGCTGCTCTGTCCTGTGTTTGCTCGCAGTGTGTGCATGATAAGGGACAGACAGTCAACGTTAGCTAATGACAGCTTGTATCAACACCAGCCATAAAGCCGTCACCTGTACACGGCCGATGTGGACTCGCTCCACTCCCTTCTTGTGTTTTTAATCATTGTTTTTTTTTTTCTATCACCCCTAATTCATCATGCGTCTTCAGTTTGTTTTTCACGCTGGAGGCCGGATGTGAAGCACACACGGGCAGTAGGTTTTAGTAGAGCACTTCCTGTAGTGCCAGAAACCGACTCTTTTTTTTGTTTTTTTCAGCAGTGTTGTAAAACTTTCTCTTGCAGCTACATGAGTAATCTGGACCGCATCTCCGCCCAGGACTACGTCCCCACAGAACAGGACGTGCTGCGGGTTCGATTCCCCACCACGGGCATCCACGACTACGCCTTCACCATCGAGAAGATCACACTAAGGTGGACAATCCTCAGATTACAACCTCTCACAGGGACAAATCCAATACCGACGCTATTGAGTGCGCGGTGAAAAAAAATACTGTTGACTCTCGCGGCGGCTTTGTCTGCTCGCTTCTGTTTAGACGCAGTAGGATCATATTCCTGATCGCCTCTGTACAGAGCTCCTGCTGGGAAGTGAGGTGTCGCTCTGACTACAGCTTAGCAGATCCTGAGTTGACTTATGAGGGACATCCTGTTCCAACAGGAAGTGACACCTGCTCTTAAACTCATATAAATGAATCAATAGAAAGTGGAAGAGGTGTTTTCTTCCTGTGTCACATTAGAGAGGTGACATGTTGTCAGTGTGAGGTACATCTTCACTTCACAACCCGCCTCATTAGCAGCTGTGCAAAAACCACACGCTGTAAGTGTGAGAGCATTTAGAGAGCGACAGCTGGTTTTCACATTGGGTTTCACAGATGAATGGGTGAATAAAGTTTTTATCATTGTGTCTTTCCCAGCCTGCACCTAAACAGTATTCACAAAAAAGTCAAACTTACTTTTTTACATATTTCAATATATTTTTTCTATTGTGTGTAAGTGATAATCAACCTCCTCGGCGAGGCAGTTCACCTGTACCTGATCTAGAAAACCAAACTTGTTGAATACATCCTGGTCTCTTTTAAACTCTGGTCTCGGGTCATTGACAGGATCGTGGACGTCGGCGGTCAGAAGTCGGAGCGTCGGAAGTGGATCCACTGCTTTGAAAACGTCACCTCCCTCATCTTCCTGGCCTCCCTCAGCGAGTACGACCAGGTCCTGGAGGAGAGAAAGACCATTGTAAGAGTCACTTATGTTGTTAAAAGATTTTGTGTGAAGATGGACAAAATAATAGGAACATCATGGTTATCTATCTGCTTAAGTACAGAACTGTACCTGAACTGTCATGATGCAAAGTGGCCCCTTTCAGTGTGTTTATTATTGTTACTCATAATACATTAAATAATCGGATTATCATTGTTACTGCTTCTTCGTCTGTGGAGTCTTAACAGCTTGAAATGAACCAGAAATTGTTCTCAAAACCCCAACTGAGAGTATTTTGTGGATCCACTTGAATTCAGTTTGCTCACCTGAACTGCAGCATGAAGCTGAGCTGCTGTGTGGCACCAGGAGAGGAGATAAACCCTCAGGACGATTTTCTCTATAGGAATCAAAAACATTTTTTTCCTTTGCTCCAATTTCTGTGGCATGATGTTGACATGTATTAATGTTTTATTTGAGGTGTACACACTAAATGATGCTGGGTTGTTTTAACCTACAACTGGGTTGATATTGGAGTAACTACATGTTGGGTTAATTGAACTCAGGAAGATGGCTTGTTTTATGGTTTTTATTCAGTATTTTATTATTTCTAGCCAGCATTTTGTGGTTTTTACCAATATTTTATCACCCGTACCCAGTGTTTAGTGGTTGTCATCCAGTATTTTATTATTTTTAGCTAGCATTTGGTGGTTTTTACTCAATATTTTTTTAGATTTTGGCCAGCATTTTGTTGTTCTTACCCAATAGTTTGTGTTTTTCACCCAATATTTCATTATACTTAACCAGTATTTTGTGGTGTTCTTCCAGTATTTTATTATTTCTAGCCAGCATTTTGTGGTTTTTACCAATATTTTATCACCCGTACCCAGTGTTTAGTGGTTGTCATCCAGTATTTTATTATTTTTAGCTAGCATTTGGTGGTTTTTACTCAATATTTTTTTAGATTTTGGCAGCATTTTGTTTCTTTTACCTGATATTTCATTATGTTTAACCAGTATTTTGTGGTGTTTTTCCAGTATTTTATTATTTCTAGCCAGTATTTTGTTTTTTTCCCCAATATTTTGTGATTTGTACTCAATATTTTTTTTGTTTTAGCCAGCATTTTGTTGTTCTTACCCAAT
>OOFC01050906.1:39058-51101 GCA_900323345.1 Pseudochromis fuscus | reverse complement strand
AGATGAAGAGGTGTTTGGGTCATGCAGTGACTGAACTGATCCATAATTGAAGCAGGAGCAGAGATGCTATGAAGTGCTGTGCTGCCATTAACGGAGAAATGACTTTTACAAGTGGAGATGGGGCCTCACATGTGTGTGTGTGTTTGTGTGTGTGTGTGTGTTTGTGCATCACTGCTGCCACACACCTTTTAAATTCTTTAAGTGTATTCAGCTGTTACATGCAGGTACAGTTGAAACAGAAACTTTCCATTACAAGCTGTAAATAGTGATATGAGTTGCAAAATGCACTCTTTATTTTTTAGCCGACCTGAATCTGGGATTTTCTCTCCGTGATTTATGTCACCACAGAGTCTTAGATTGATTTCTTCAGCACCGCACTCATGTCAGCGTGCCAAAAATCCCTATTGATTACAGTGATCTCACACTGGTAATATTTCTCTCATATAATCTGTGTTCAGCACATCTCTTTGTCGCAGACAATTGATGTACAGGAAGTCCACACAGCTGCCACCTACTGAGTCCTCCTCACAGCTCCATGACAGTAGCATGTGATAACGTCCTTGCTCTCATCTCCATCGACGGAGAAAGCTTTCCGCACAGGGACGTGCCTCGTCTGTTAAATGGTTCATGATGAAACTACCCGAGTTGCATGTGGAGAAAATACAGGTTGTGTGTTTAAAAAGTGAAAAACCCCTAAAAAGAGTGGATGTGTGAAGGAGAAACAAAGACAGAAGTGAATGTGGTGCAGATGAAGAGAAGGTTCATACTGATTAAAAGTGGAGAGTCCGTCATAAATTAAAATATTTATTCCGTTTCTGATCTTAGTTTTTGCCTCAAATGAAGGAATTTGCCATCGACAAGCTAAAGTACAGCAGGTCAGATCCCAGTAGGGAGTGTAGACTATATATAAAACACATGGATCATGCATAAGTACTAGAAAAGTGTCAAACCACTGGTGATAGCTACATGTTGGCTCCAACAGACTTCAGTTAAAATTCACCAATGAAAAGCTAAGTCAATACATTTGTTCCCCAACAAGTCATTTTAATGTCCTCGGCTAAAATCACTTCCTATCAGTGTCCTAGTCTGAAAATCATTTTATAATTAAATAGATATTAGGCCTTAAAGAGAGATATATTTGGGAGCGTGACTCTATCTGTCCCTCACTGCTCTCTAGCTCCGCCCTTATATCCAAATATGGTCACTTCTGCCTCCAAAAACAAAAGAAATGGCAACAATCAAACTTTTGGCTTCAAAACACGAGTTCACAAACCAGCGGCTGCCTCCATCGTTTCTATACAGTGTAAAGATGGACCGCCTGGTATCTCTGTGTATTTCATGATTGAACATTTTTGAACTGAAGTCAATTGGAGACAGATGTTTTTGGAGCCAGCCTCCAGTGGCCGTCGGGTGTATTGCACTTTTTTTGCATTTTTGAGCCCTACCTGCGTCGTCCATTTATATAAACACTCTATGAATAAGCTACAAAGAATCCATATTTTCAATGAAGCAATGCACAACATGGTGCCTTATGTTACCTAGCAACAATAAACACTTGAGGAAAGTGCTTTTAAAATAAAGCTCTGGGCACTTCCACCATAAAACCCCTGCTCCCCTTCTGCTTTTATGATTTATTAATGGACAACCGTGTGCTGACGAGTTCACCATAATAATATCGTGTCCAGTTTGTTTCTGTTGCATCCAAAACAAAATCATCTAAAGCTTATTGTGTTTTTTTTATGCAGTTACACACTGTAACAGCTCCAAAGCTTGAGGCATAGACAAATGCCCGAACTTCAAGTCTGCTCTAAATGCACTGTTGCCTCAGCTCTCATTCAGGTGCCTATAAACATCCATCCGCTCTGTGGCCTTTGTTGCTGAAATGGTTTAGTGGATTGTTGTGTATGAACGCATAAAAGTCGACATTTTCCGTATTGAATGAAAAAGTCCTGACCACTGCCGTTTTTCCAGACAGCTGTTAGCGCCTCGAAGCTGGACAAAAATATTCACACCTGGAAATCTGCATAAAATGCTTTGTCTTTGAAAAAGTCCTAGTCTCTTAAAAAGCCCTTTATTTGCACTTTTCAACATTCAGAGTCTGTTCACACCTGGTTTTAAGATGCGTCTCAGGTGATCGGATCACAAGTGGACAGCACTACATACAAAATGCACTGAGATCCGATCACTCAGACCACATGTGGAGGTGGTCTGGGACAGATGTGACCACATATCTTTTGCAGTGTAAACAGTCTCCTTCGTCTCGCTCAGTCGCAACACGAAAACGACTTTTTCCTCTCCAGTAACATCAGTACTTTTGGCAGTTACAAGTAATGCAGTTGATTACTTCCCGAGACTCAGTTACAATTACTTAAATACAAATAGGTCCATTACTCTGTCACTTGTGGAAAGAGGAGACAGCTTATGGTGGCTTCAGATCAGGTCTTGTTCACCGTGTTCAATTCAGAGATGTGATGTCCCGTTAGAAACTCCATCAGCTGTTACACTGACCGACCTGTCAACAGCAATGTCAGTTCGTTAGGCATCGTTTTGAAATTTACTCCTGTATCTGACGTCTCTGTCGTGGTGAACTACAGATGTAAACCTGTTTTGTTCATAACTTTAGGTTTTGATGTAATTTGAACATCTCTCTGAAGTGCTGTTATTATACTTTGGACAGTTCTGTTGTTCCACTACGTTCATCATAGAGACAGTTGGACCAGTCTGGACTTTGGAGACTTGTCCCATCTGTGTCAAAACAACACTAATGTCTGTGCATGTTTGAAGCATTGATGGAAATAAGAAAAAAGTCACAAAAAAATAGACTTTTCTCAGTAATTAATTACTTTTGACAATGTAGTAATTGAAAAGTAATGTGATTACATTTTGACAGACATAATTAGCAATTGTAATTAATAACTACTTTGCCGTTTCCTCTCTTTTAGCTAACTTTACGCTCCTTTTGGCGAGTTACGTGAAAACTGTGCATAGATCCTGACGTTGCCGTAGCGACATCCTAACCCTCAGCAGGACGGTCTGGAGACGCATGTTAAATAAAGCTGTCCTCTTGTGATCCGAGATGCATCTCACACACCCTCAGCTTCAGCAGCTTCATCAGACCTGAAGGTGTCAGACACCTGCACCAGCATCATCCATCTCTGTTCAATATTCAATACGCATTTAATATTTTTTGTTAAAGTCAACCCTATAAATTTGATGACAGTCTTCAAAGGTCACCAGGAGGGTGTCAGCTGTGAAGAGACACCGCTCGGCTCACGCTGCAAATTTAATTAAAAATGGTGGAAACTTTAAAAAAAAAGCCAGACTATCAGCTCTGTTGAGTAAAGACTAAATAATATTAATTCAAGGCGGCAGTGAGGAGGGAGGTTTATGAGATTGATCTGAGGTGTGAGGTGTAACCCCCCACGTGAGTCATTGAGTGTTGAGTGTGTGCTGAGGGGAAAATTACACTGAAATACATTAAATCAACCAACTGTGACGTGAAGCTAACGTGAGCTCACGATGCTGGTTTTGGCTGCTGTTTTGTTCTTTGTATGTAAAGTGTGTTGATCTCTACACTGCTACACTGTCAGAGATGGTAGCTATATTTTTTAAAATCTTTTCCTTAAACACACGTGTGTCATTTTACTGTACATTCACTGACGACTACTGCTTTTGATTGAATTGTAACTGCTGTATTTTATTTTATTTTTTTAACATCAACTGTCACTAGAGAGTTTTTGCTCTACGTTTTCAGCATTTGCAAACCTCTCATACGGTGACAGTGAAATATTTTTCTATAGTCTCGGGTGGAGGACGAGGGCAGTTTTTTTTTTTTGTAGTTAATATTAAAAACAAACATTTGAACCCACACCTCTCTGCTTGCTTTTGTTTGTCTCCTTGGCAGCGGTGGACAGAGTGTCTCCCAATCTGTCAGTGTGATGTGTTGAAGACAAATATCGTCTCGCAGGCGGAAATCACACGCTCGCTGTTACCCCAGGTTCACTAATAAAACACTGCAAAGCAAATAAAGGGTGCACACAACCTTTGCACTGTTGACAGGTGAGGGCAGATCAAGCATCACAAGGTTAGGTAATAGTTATTTTATTCTTCCATTCATCCATCAGAGGCAAACAGACTGTATATAGAAATGGATGAAGCACCAAAACATGCAAAAAAAGTGCAATACCCCCAACAGCCACTAGATGCTGGTTGCAAAAAACTCGGGATCCAATTGTTGTTTTCAATCATGAAATACTCTGATGTCATTAGCTAAAGCCAATTTAGAAAAAAAATTAAATATCAAATTGCATCTATGAGTTTTAATTTGTCATTTTTGCTACATCCTCTATACATCCCTGGTGGATTATCCATGCACTACATGTGTCTGATTGTATACATCAGATTTTTCAGGAGAAAAAATATCAAACTGATAGTATAGAGCAGTGGTCTCCAACCACCGGGCCGGGGACCGGTACCGGTCCATGGGGCAGTTGTTACCGGGCCGCACAGAAAGAATAAATAAAAATATAACTTCCGTTGCATTGATTATTAGAGTCTGAAAGACATTTTATTTTGAAAGGAACAACCGGATTCTCTTCAACTTAACTTTTGCCATTGCCTCTTGACACGTCAATACGCTTGTCTCGGTCACATGATAAAACGTATCACCGATCACGGATAACGTCAGATACGTCAGCCAAAAAAATAAGCCCGGAAACTGGCAAAAATTTGGAGACGTCTTTGGAGAGCTTCTTTGCAAAGGGGAAGAGGACAACTTTTTTTGTCGGTCGTGTTATGTTATTTTCGCTGTATTTATCTGCCACACCTTGAAGACCTTGAATAATGCCGACATTAAACCGTCCGTGGTGTGAAAAAGGTTGGAGACCTCTGATTTAGGTGCATGTAGCAACATCATTTTAACATTAAACACTAAATCACAGAGATTTTTTCTTGTTTCTTCTCTCCTTCAAATCACAGGTTTGATACAAGTGTCTCTGCTGATTTAGGCACATGTAGCAACATCATCAGCAGAAACACTCGTATCAAACCTGTGATTTGAAGGAGAGAGGAAACAAGAAAAGATCTCTGTGGTTTAGTGTTTAATGTTAAAATGTAACCTTCTGTGTAGACACTGCTTGCATTGCACTGCAGAGCGCGGGGGTTTGACTGATGCCATGATGTGCAGTTCAGCTCATAAGCACTTGAGTCACGTGCCCAGCGCTGACATACTCATCTCACTCGTTGAGGGAGAAACTGACACTAGTGCATTGGTATGAACTCAGGCAAAACAAATAGCTGAGCAGCAGGGGAAATGTGCAACAAGCAGCATCAGTGTTTGGAGTTGACATACAGGCAGAAGGAGTGGGACTGAGGGATGTTGGAGCAAGGCGGAGATGATCAGGCTCCACACACTCCTCCAAATCCTATAAAAAACACTTCACAATGATATTCTCAGGTATTTTAGCCACATGTCTGTGGCTGCAGATAACTGTCATCCTGTCAGACAGAGGATGTGCTGGGAATCTGCTGATCGGCTGTGTCTCTTTACAATGCTGAACTGAAGCATTGTGTTGACTTCATTGACAGCTTGAATAGTGTTGGGATGTAGGATCATGCAGCAGACTCTTTCTCTGAGGTCAGTGTGGCCAGAGACTGAGGCTTGTTGTTGCACAGATCTGATTACTGCACCCACTGCCTGGTCTCACTGCCCTCCACCAGCTAATGCCCACAATTAACAGCTGCTCTCTGGGCACACCCACGGTGGATGAGGAACTCTGGACGAATGGTTCCACCTCTTTAAGACCCAAGTCTCCTTGACACAGTGTATCCCTATCCAAGTATTAGCTATCCTCATCCGAATATAATTGACTTGCCTGAGTTAAGAGAAATACATTTAGTGGTCTGTGTGCCACCAGCTCGCTGAGCTCAGGCCATTTTCTTTTCCATTTCATGTCGGCCTTTCTTCTGGCAGCTTCTGGGGACAGATGTGAAGGGAAAAAAGATAAATGTTTGCAGAGGCTGATTGTAAAATGCCAGCTCTGAGGTAGGACTGTGGCCGGAGTCACATCCTGCCTTTTTGTGTGTAATGGCCCCATCATGATGCATTTGGACAGATATTTTTCCTTCTTGAGAGACGACCCGTTTTATGCTTAACTGCACACTGCATACTAATTCTGGTGCAGTTCGGGATGCCTTAGCATTTGTCAGTGTGTGTGTGTCTGTGCACCGCGGTGCCTGTGGACTTACGGACTGAGCCCTGTTGAGATCTCTACCTGCAGCTTTGAACCTTTGATCCCCTCCTCTTTTCTCTGATCCTTCTTTAAAACGGAGCCAACCCACCACTGTTTCCATTTCCATCTGCTTCCAGTCCTGCACTCTCAGATAAGCTTTGCTCAATAACTGCACCGCTCCACTTCTTTTTTTATAGGAATTGTTTACACTCGCCTCACTGCCAAACTATAATCCATAGTCATGTGCTTTTTTGCAATATTCAGAAAATTGGCACATATCTGAGACGCTAATACCCGACAATTTGCTTTGCTTGCAGCACCTTGTTGTCGCTCAGGACACAGTTGCATCTCTTCCAGGTCAAATGATACTGAAATCCTAATTAAAGTGTGTGTGGCTGTGTCTCAGTATGATGTCACCCCCCTCGCCTCTGCCTGTGGATCGAGCTGCTCAGTAGGAGGCTTCATGTGGACTGAAGCTGCTTTAGATGAGACTCACTGGGCTCCATCAGATCCAGGTCTGCAGTGAGCCATGTTATGTGCTTCAGTTCAGCATCCACTGTGAAATGGTTGTGGGCCATCCACTTCATGTGTGATCATGTTTGAAGCAGATGGAAACATTTGGCTTTTGGAAGTGGCATTTGATATTTCATCCAGTGGGACTCAGCTAGCACAACCTGTTTAATATTGCCTTGTAATGTTGTCTGTCACATCTTCGAAATCAGTTGTTTCCAACCAGCTGGGAATGTTTGCTGACATCCATTTAAACAAACACAATGTATTAGACACAGGGGAACCTCACTGAGTTTACCAATGAAAGGAAGAGACTGTGCAGTGTTTGAAAAATGTCCCTTTTTAAATAGAAATCTACTAATTATTTGAAATACTACAAGTCTCTTTGAAATGAGGGTTTGAATAAGAGGAATCCATCTGTAGCTGTATCACAGCCCAGTCAGAGGGATTCAGGTCCCTCTCATCACTGCCACTAAGATACACAATGAATCTTTATTATTATTATCATTATTATTAGTATAAAACCAGATGTTTTTGAACTTCAATTTAAAGTAATGATGTTTTGCTCTGCTGTACCACTTCATGTGACAGAAGCTGTAAACTTTATCCATGACTTTTGGTCAATTTTCTGCTGTTTATCCATTAACTCTGGCTATAACTAAACTTCCTCTATCCTCTATCTCACCTTGATACATTCACATATCTATTTCATCATTTATTCAGTACATTTAGTTGCTGAGTTTGATCATTTCTTCATTCCACCATGTTATCTGTTATATCTGACATGTTACAGTTTTTTATGCTTCAACACTGAAAACAAAATAATTATCAACACTTTATATTCAAGGAGCCAATCATTGTACCAGATGTGCACCACTGTAAACACAATTTCAGCCTCACACTTTTTAAAACAATACACACAGTGATTTGTGAAACACTAAACACACTTACATTAGACACAAAAGTATATCATGATGTCACTTCCTTGTAAATCTAAAACACTGACTGACACATCAGCACACACGTGGAGCAGTTGATTAAACACAGTCATCAAGTGTAGAAACACATGATTGCTTCATTGTAGACACATCAATCAGGGTTGAGCTCTATAGAAGGACATGAGGACAAGGAAACAGGTAATAAATAAATAAATAAATAAATAAACTGCCCAGAGTTGCAGTATTCAGCTGCTTACTGTGTTGTTTGCACCGTATCAGAGGTTTTGATTCCACTTCCTGTCATTTTACAGCAGTTTACATGTATTTTTCTGTATAGATTGAAGGCTGAGGATGACAGAGAGGAAGAGGTGACATATTCACACTAGAGCATTAGAGAGATCATATGTCGTATTTCATTTATTTTATTCAGATTTCTTTTTACTTTCTCCTTTTACTTTGCAGTACTCTGAACCTGTGCTGGTACTACAGTATTTTGATTTGTGTATTTTCTGGGGTTGCAGTGTTGGGATATGTGTTGTTGTGATTGTCTATGTTGACTGATTTTGGTTATGAAGAGAAATCAAACATATTTTCAATAGTCTGCAGCACTGGTGTTGTGTTTGGTGAATTTACCATGTTGTGTATTTGTATATTTTCTCTGTGTACTTCACTGACAGCATCTGATCACTGAAAGGTAGAACTGCTGAAAGTGTTAGACACAGCAGTAACGTAATGTGTGTATAGTTTTTACATTAGTGTTTCATTTTGCACAGGATCTGAGGTGTTCTGCATGTTGTGTGTGTGGTTGTGCTAATTGTGTGTAGTTTTCAAAATCGTACTTAAGCAATCGTAAAAAACTGTAAATCATGTATCCATCATCTCACTTCTTTACGTGTCAGCTTGTGTTTTGCATGTTTATCTAAACACTCCTGGAGAGATATTATTTCGATGGCTGCTACAAGTCAAGGACAAAGGTATGAAAGAGCACTTAATATGATTATGTAGTAGCTTTGATCTGGGTGATATTCAGTGCAGCGGTGTAGACGTGCACACACAGCTCTGACAAAAGCTTCACTGACTGCCTGTAAAATATGTTTTCTATCATAGAGCATGAAGGTACAGGCTATATCTAGTTCCAGCGTTTACATGGCTGGAATATTAAGCATGAAAGCTCAGGCTTAGAGGAAGAAGTGAGGATGACGCTAACACTGGATTTGAAAGGCATGAATCCTGTGACAAATGCTCTTCCTGGGAATTCCTGACAAGGTTTGGTGGAATAGTGAAAAGAGAGCTGCAAGTGTGTGTGTGTGTGTGTGTGTGTGTGTGTGAAACTGCTTGTAGCTAATGGTTTAGAGCTGTCATTCATCACCTTGTTGTTCTGCAGGATTGTTGCTATTTATGTAATCACCAAGGATGAATCCCTAAATGCTGCCAGTGTGAATAATACATTAACATGTTAGTGCTGCTGCCTCTGTTCTTTAATTGATGCTCGGAGCAGAAGCAAAGTGTGGCCATTTTTTATGTATTTCACAATATGTCTGGCAGCATTCAAGGAAAACATGTTTACATTTGTCAAACACAGGTTTCTAATAGAGTTAATATTAGAGTGTGACCAGTGTTGAGTAAGTTACTGATAATTAGTAAGTAGTTACAAGTTATATCTACAATACTAGTAATTCAGTAAATGTTGTGTTATCATTTTGTTGTTTCCTTTGATGCCTCAGTTATATCTGCACACACACACACATGTTAGTGTTTGGACTCAGTTGGATTAAGTCACATTGTATATTCACTGTGATCAAAGAGATCCAGTATTTATTGTAACCTTGCACCATAGACTGTCTGCTCTTTACACAGAGTGACAGAGTAACAAAGCAATTTGTATTGAAATAACTGTAACACTGTTAATAAGTAATAAAGTAACCAACTGTGTTACTGATTACTGTGAAAAGTAACAACATTAGCAAGGTGTTACTCCCAGCACTGATCAGGACAACAGCCTTTACATAAAAAACTTCATCTTTTAGTCTTTAGACAGAAACTGTGGATTGGTTTTTCCTCCTGTGTGAACTTCACAGCATGGACGTGACAGATGTGAAATAACACATGGGAACAGATGAAGACTTCTTATTATCTTTGGTTCATGTACCTGAATTTCACCAAAAGCAGTTTTCTGGTGGGTTGAAGCCAGAAACCTAATTACAGCTGATTGGCTCAGTTACTACGTTTGCATTGCTTTGTTTTTTTGTTACCAGGTCACTAATGTAATAAATCATTACATTATTGACCAACAGTTATTATGTTATCGGTTCATGACTTTTATTACATTATTGGCCTATTACATTTCAAAAAGGGCAAATTTATTACATTATCGGCTGTTATTACATTATTGGCTTCAACATGGTGTTTATTTCCAAATGTGTTGAACAGTCAGCACTTTGTGTATGTGTGTGACAGACTGTAGGACTGTCAGTGGTAAATCCATTATTGGTTAATTAGTTGCTGGTAATATGAAAACAACACTATGTACAGAGTGTAGCAGCAGCTGACCACTACTCAGTCAACACACAACCCAACACAGGACACACTGCACTGTCCAGTAATGTCTACACATTCAGTCTGAAATGTTTGGCTACAGTTTTAATAAAAAGAGGAAGATGTACCACATTAGCATTAGCATGGGAGCACCAGGATTTGAAGTTCAGTCATTAATAATCATTGAAATAATGGTTCATCTATTTCTGAAATGTGTGGGCATTCAAGTAATTACGTGGCAACAATCAGAGTTAAAAAAATATTCAGGAATTTTCAGCAATTAACCAAATACTGGTTTATGAATGTGTCCAACACATGAATCACATCTGTACATCTGCACACTGACTGGACCTTTGCTGTGTTGGAGTAGTTGTGGAAAAACTCTTGTCACATCCAGACCTGTGTGTGTGTGTGTGTGTGTGTGTGTGTGTGTGTGAGAGAGAGAGAGTTACAATGAGAGAGACTGTTTGACAGATGGAAAGTATATATCATGGTATGTGTGAGGGGAGAAAACGTGTGTGTGTGTGTGTGTGTGTGTGTGTGTGTGTGTGTGTGTGCAGCAGGGACAGCTACGCTCCAGAAAGCCAGATGGATGTGGAGCTCTCTACCTCAAATGAAAACATTGGCTTGTATTGTTTTCAGTGAGTGCTATTCGACTCATGTGCCGTCTGCTGTAGGGAAAATAGAAAAGAAAGCAGATCCCACAACATCACATCTACAAACAGCACCCAAGAAAAAAGCCGCTGTGGATAAGTGTTTGCCTAAGGAGGACTTTTATGATTTTATTACAACATCCAACAGAGTTGTTTGCTGGTGTAATCTCCCACAACAAAAAGACATGAGCAGATCTGCATTGTGTGCATTAGTTTCCATCTGACAGCTGTTTATTTCCACTCTTTAGTGTTGTCAGCTCTGTGCACCTCTCTGCTGTTTGGTCAGATAGTGTGAGGTGTTTCCTTACTATGACAGCATCTCTTAGTCATGGTGGCAGCAGCTGGATCTGTGCTGCAAGAAGCTGTGGGATCATATCACACATTTGCTTAAGATGTGCATAATGAGCTTGCTGTGCTGTGACGTCACATAGTTAGTTAGTTAGTTAGTTAGTTTATTCAGAATATGCAGATAACACCAAAAGTATAAGCTTCCTGACTGCATCCAAACAATTTCAATGCCCAAAATTATACAGAAGTGAAAAATGAGGAGGCAAAATAATAGTAAAAAACAGAAAAAAAAAGTGTATAGGACAAATAAAGTATATGGTAAAATGGTAAATGGAGTATATTTATATAGCGCTTTCATGACCTAAGCTAGGTCCTAAAGTGCTTTACAAGGCAACTCATTCACCCATTCACACACACTCACACACCAATGGCTACCGAGCTGCCATGCAAGGTGCCACCATTGGGAGCAACTTAGGGTTCAGTGTCTTTCCCAAGGACACTTCAACATGTGGACAGGGGGAGCAGGGGATCGAACCCACAACCTTACAATTCACAGGCGACCCACTCTACCACCTGAGCCCCAGCAGCCCCACATACGTTTTCATATATAAGAAAATACATGACACATCTGAAAGGAGTGAGAAGAAGCAGCTTATTTGCTCTCACCCCTACGTCAAAATAATATACGTCCATATATGTACACATAGTCATACATATATACACATACACACATGTATACATACGTACATATACACACATATACCTACATACATTCATACACACACATATATACATATACATACATCATACACACATACATGCTTATGCACATATACACACACATACACCAACATACAGCATATATACACATATGCACCCATACATACAT
>OOFC01050906.1:26590-39038 GCA_900323345.1 Pseudochromis fuscus | reverse complement strand
AGATGTGCATAATGAGCTTGTTGTGCTGTGACGTCACATAGTTAGTTAGTTAGTTAGTTAGTTTATTCAGAATATGCAGATAACACCAAAAGTATAAGCTTCCTGACTGCATCCAAACAATTTCAATGCCCAAAAGTGAAAAATGAGGAAGCACATAATAGTAAAAAACAGAAAAAAATTAGAGAAAAAAATGTATAGGACAAATAAAGTATATAGTAAATGGTAAATGGAGTATATTTGTATAGTGCTTTCATGACCTTAGCTAGGTCCCAAAGCGCTTTACAAGGCAACTCATTCACACACACACTCACACACTCACACACTCACACACTCACACACTCACACTCACACACTCACACTCACACACTCACACTCACACACTCACACTCACACACTCACACTCACTCACACTCACACTCACACACTCACACTCACTCACACTCACACTCACACACACACACACACACACACACACTCACACACTCACACACTCACACACACACACTCACCACACACTCACACACTCACACACACACACACACTCACACACACACACTCACACACACACACACACCCACCCCCCACACACCCCCCACACACTCACACACACACACACCCCCCACTCCCCCCCCCCCCCCCCCCCCCCCCCCACCCACCCCCCCCACACCCCCCCCCACCCACACACACCCCCACACACACCCACACACCCCCACTCCCACACACACCCACACTCTCACACACTCACACACACTCACACACTCACACACACTCACACACACACACTCACACACACACACACACACACTCACACACACACACACACACACACACACACACACACACACACTCACACACACACACACACACACACTCACACACTCACACACACACACACACACACACACACACACACACACACAATGTTTTAATCCCCTTACTAGCTGAACACAGAAGAAAGCAACAGAGGAGCTTGCAACTGAGCCATAAATTTTACACAGCCCGAACATTCATGGAGACAAAAACCCATTAAATGACCCTCTGCTGCCTTATTGTGTTATTGATCAGCTGCTTACCTTAATTTTTCTGATTCCTCCTTGATTTCCTCTGAAAGACAAAGAAAAAAACAAGAGGCAGAACATGTTAAATTAGTTGAGTGTAAGCTTTGGGGAATCTAAATCCTGCATTTTTTTTTTTTTTTTTACTCCGCTAATGACGCCACGGGGAGCAGAGCATACATCAGGCTCTGGCAGCACAGCGGAGTTATTCATGAAGGACGTTGTTTTATTTTCTTAGATAAAGTCCTGAACGCACAACTTGAGTGTTCATCAGATCAGACAGAGTTATTCAGAGATTTTTAGGAAGCAGATGCTCTCTGTGTGTGTGTGAGTGTGTGTGTGTGTGTGTGTAGCCAGCCTCCCAGAGGATTACTGTAGTGCGCTGACACATACAGTAAATATAGCCGCACACGTCTGACACATTTGTACTCGTGGTGCAACAATAGCGTTGGATACTCAGGCAGACTTGCATTAAAAGTATTCGAGTTGACACGTTCAGTGTGCAGCTTGTGTTTTTTTTTTCCTTTTTGCATGAATGCCCTTCTGTTGTCATAGTGACGGTCTTGTTTACAATCCCAACTCCGAGCAGGAAGGAGCCTGGTAAACGTATCGCCTCAGCTGTAGCGTGGCCTCAAAAAAAATGTAATCATTATTCAGTCAGCGCCGTGTCCGTGAGCCAGGCCAACATTTGTGTTTATTTCACAGATCTCCAGGCATGAAAGCAGTTGTATGAACTTGCTGCACACTGACACAGAAGAGGGAGGAAAAAAAGGAAACAGAGAGACAGACACAGAGGGAGAGATGAGAGAGAGAGAGGCCAATTGGTACTAGACATTGAAGTGAGCCTTCAATGAGGAAGCTTTTAAAAACATAGCGGCAATCGGCAAAGTCCTCACAGAGTTGCACCAGTCTGCGATGGTTGGGAAAAACCCCAGTAATGCAATGACAGCTCAATTATTTCACTGCTAGAAGGCTAACGGTCCTTTCAAAGAAATCCACTTGGTGAGAATATTTAGCATTTAACACTGTCTGATGCTAGTTTACACCCGTTACACACATGTGGTCGCAGCTCACCTACAGACAATGTGTGAATCCCTGTGGATCCCAAATCTGACATAGGGTCTAAGAAATATCATTTTGTCATCTTTTCATGTTTAATGACGTCAGATTTTTTTTTTCCTGTGAACTGATTAATTGTTGAGTCAATAAAATATCTATAAAGCTCAAAGGGTTGTCCTTAATTTGCCTTTTTTGTTCGGTGAGAAACTCAAATATATCAAAGGCATAAAAGAGAAAAGCAGCCCATCAATAAATTTCAGAAGTTACAAACAGCACACATTTGGCATTTTTCTTGATAAATGGCATACGATCAATTTTTTACTCGAGCTGCAACATTTATTTTCATTCTCCTGATTAATTGAGCCATTGTTCGGCCTAGAAAATGTCAAAAGAAATATTTGAAAAGTGCCTAACAAAACTTTTCAGGGCCCAGATCATCTTTCAAATGTCTTGTTTTGTCAAATGCATTTAAGGCTAAAACTTGATTATATTCAGCGTTCCTAGCACAGACCAGGAAAACTACCTAATCTTCATCTGAGAATCTGAAAGCAGTGAACTTCCCTTAAACTTTGTTTCAGCTCTTTATATCAGTCAGTGAAGTTATCTGACAATCAAACAGGGTCATGTCAATGTCAGGAACTAAAAGAAAATGATGACATTTCTAGTAGTTGAAATAAAAGCCGATATCTCATATTTCTAGTGTGTGCGCTGAATTTGAAACAAATGATCACTGAATTTAAAGCATCCTTGAGTTGAAATGGACAGCTGCCACTGGAGGACGGAGAAGCAGCATTCAGCATGAAATGAATGTAGCCGTCTCGAGCTGACAGACAGATTCAGTCAGTGTTTGTGAGGCATCAGACTTAACGACAACAAACAGAGAGATGAGAGATACAAGGCCACGAATGGGGAGACGTCAAAGCGGATGTGCTGAGAGATACCAGGCGCTGCCAATTATCTTGTTATAATGATTACAACTTTTCCATATTGGCTTTGACTTTTTGATTTTAATGGCGGGAAACGTTTTTGGACCATTAAATTGTGGTGTTATTGACTGAACATCTGAAACAATCTCACTGCAGAACTTTTTTTAAGCGAGCCAAAAACTCACACTAAACTGTAATAGACTTAAATTTAAAAGATCTGCTCGCTGTGATGGCCACACATAAAACACTGCTACTTTAAATTAACACTACTACTCCAAAAATGAACATTTTCATTATGATTCATCTGTGACTCTCCCAAAATCTAAAGTTATAGTTTTAATGTCTTCAAGAATATTCAGTTTACACACTAAAATATGCTGAGTTAATGATTATGTAGAATTGTGGTTAAAAATAATAAAATGTGTTGGGTAGAAATATTTAAATGTTGAGTAAAGAAAAACAAAATGCTGGTTAAAAACAATGAAATATTGGGTAGAAACAACAAAATGCTGGGTAAAATTATTCAAACGTTGGATAAGATAAACAAAATGTTAAATGCTGATGTAAACAAAATAATAATAAAATACCAGGGTTAAAACAGCCCATTTTACTGGGTTAAACTAACTCAGCATGTAGTTATTCCCATATTGATTCAATTCTGTTTAAAAACAACTTAACATTTTTTTAGTGTACAACAGATAAGCTGTAAAATCCAAGCCCTAAGAAACTGAATCTGCAATTTTTTTTTGACTTGAACAATCATTCTAAACGTATTTTATCACAAATTATCATAATCATGAATACTGCGTTATGATTCCCATTAATATTCATCAATCCTCTCACTATCTGCTGTACCCGGTAGATTACCCTGCACTTGACAACCAATCAGCTCCTGAGTTCTATACCAAAGTGAATAATCAGTACAGCCTGATCTTTTATCTCCTCCAGCTAACCCCTTTGCTTCAGTTGCAATGCTAAACGAAGCCAAACATCATACAACCAGACCCAGGAGAATACCAGTGTAATATTACAGGGTACTGCAAGCTACAGTGAAACAAAAAGCCGTATAACTGCCTCTCCTCTGCTGCTTATTGCCTGTGCGACTCTGCAGGTCTACAGTCACTGATATAAAAGTTACAGCAAGACTCTGGAGGTCCGTTTTACAGGATGTGTGAAATTATAAACACGCGCTGACCCCAGGCTATTCCGCTTTCAATATTAGCTTCACGTCAAATGATCGCTGGAGCCCTTATCAGATTTATGTAAATGCATACAAGTCAAACAGGCCGACAGGCGGCGGGCACACGAGCAGACAGTTTGATAGGAGGGGTGGGGATTGTCATATTGACTGTGTAAGTAACCGTCAGATAATTAGCTCGGTGCCGTCAGGAGCAATGATGAGGAATTGTCACCCCAGGATTTGAACATCGAAACCATAGCAACGGTGTGTGTTGGTGATGGTGATGAGAAGGAATGGATATATAAGTACTGAGTACCCCTGGGAGCGGGCCGGCACAAGTCGTGCAATGAAAGTTGTGGAGAAGCACGACTGCTCTGCCAGCTACTGGTTTCATTACAAACACACAGAGTTATATGGTGCAGACACGGGGCAGGAGGCAGCCAAAGAAACAAACACAAACATGTCAGCAACCAGTCTAGTGCCGTGTCTCTTATTTTTACCAACTTACCAACTAAAGCTGCACTGAATTAAGCTAGTATAAAGACAAAACTGAAGCAATATCGTAGTCTGCATTTGCCACGTAGTCTTTTAGTGTCCCAAAAGATGATCAAACACTGTCCATAAAATTAATTGGCAGGACGCACTATATAGAAATGGATGAAGCAAGCAGCTCTTAAAAACAAGGCCAATGCAGAAGTGGAAATGCAACACTCCCAATGGCCACTTTTCCACAAGTCATTCTGATGTCATTAGCTAACGTTTATTATATTTTCCGGACTATTGAGCGCACCTGTCTATAAGCCGCTATTGAATTTATTCGAACAGTTTCATGTGGTCCACTCTGACCGGGTCTGATGTGACGAGGCTAAATGTATCGGCGGCACAGAGCGTGCTAGCTTGTAAAAAGCTAACGAGCTTCGTGCCGCCGATACTGAGTCACACCGGTGTTTAAGTCGCAGGGTTCAAAGCGTTGTAAAAAAGTAGCTGCTTATACTCCGGAAAATACGGTATTAGTGATCTGGTGGTTCATCTGAAAAAAAATTCTTAAGTAGATACACATACATCTTTAGAGGTGTGGCTAGTTTGATTGACAGGTCTGGTTTCCAATGAGACCAACTCTGAAATTAAGTCTCCTACACATTGGGTAGCGTCTTCAGGTTCAAGAGTCAAACCCACCTCATCACGCCTCCCTTCATATCCAAATATGGTCATTTCTGGCTCAGAGCAACCATCATGACCACGTTCAAATACCAAACTCCTGGCTTTAAAAGTCCACAATCCAATACGTGCCATCATGTTAGCTTCATCTGTTCAATACACAGTGCAGTGCAGGAGCTCAGATACTTGTTGGGTAGAAAAATGAAATCTTTGGCAACCTGAACACAAAATACTTACCAACTTCAGTTAGTTTGGTTCTTTGAGCACAGCTGATTAAATATCTCTTCCTTCAGTCCAAACTACCATGAGCTCAGCCTTTTGTCACATATTTACCCAACCCCCCCCTTCTCTCTTTACTATAGCTTTGCAGCAGTCATACTAAACACTACTGACCTTGAAGACAGTTCCCTATGCTCTAGTTTTTGTTTCTTTTTCCCAAAGAACACTTCTAAGTTTCTCTTAGTACAAATACAACAACTAGAAAAAATCAGTAAATGAACATTTTCACATAACACCACAATACTAGACAGAAAACTGACAATTGGATGATTTAGACAAAGGGAGATAAAGATTGTGAGTCTGTTTAGTTGTGTATTTATGAAATTGTGAGTTAACAAAATAATCTTTACAACTACAAAGTAAATCCTGTATTTCCATTTAAAGGCAAATGTACAGACTTGAAGAATATTATTGTCCCAGTTTGTCGCACAGTGCAGAGTATAATCATTCTCCATGATGCTGTCACACAGGACGACAGTGATGCAGATCAAACCAAATAGCTCACCACATGAAAAAGACCAGGAAGTCACTGTGGGGCCGAGTCAATGAGTAAAACTGAAACTTGAGAGACAGACTGCCACGAAGGGTATTCACTGCATGAAGGTATTGTTGTACTCAACATCGGATTAACTACTAAAACTCCATAACTCCTTCAACTGGACTGGAAACGCCAAAGCAATATCCACATCTGATCCCCACCAAATTGTCTCAGATTTTAGACATTATCCTCCATGTGTGGAGATTTTTTAACAAAAATCTTCAAGATGTGACAATGTTTGAATTTTACCTTAAAGTCAAAAAAAAACAAAAAAAATCACAGTTTTCACTTTGTACCTACTGCTTCCTTCTTCTTTCTTTCTGGTTCACAGAGGAGTGTTTTACTTCCTCCTGTTAGTTCTGTCAGCACTGTCTTTATCAAAACAGGAATAGGGATTTACTGGATTTCAGGCAATATCATATGGCTCAAAAGTTTTTTGTTTTTTTTTTTAAATCTCATCCGTAGTATTTCTGTGATGTTGCTAACAAACAATCACACATGCTAGAAATCATTCAGAGCACAAACCTCTGGCAAGACATAATCCAGCTGTACGGATAGCATACAATGAACACTGTTGCCCTCTTGTGGTGAAATAGCAACAGTGTCTTGTTAATGTAATAGTAACTGGAACCTACATACATGCATAGATTGATAGCTTGTAATATTTAGGCATATTTGACCACTTGTGATCGTTTTTATGCGGCAGTCTTAATGTAACTAACTCATTATGTGTAGCTGCCACATGCTGAGCCCATATGATGTCAGAGCTATTCAACCAATCAGAGAAATACTACCAATTTTCTAATTGGTTGAAATGCATATCATATAGGCTCATTTAAAATGGCAGCCTCCATGAAGTTACCCATGATGATCTTGAATAAATTGTTAGTTTATGTAATAATCGATCCACAAAACTTGATTCTGACCTTTAAAACCTTTGACCATTATAACAGAGAATTGTCTGGATTTTTTTCCTACAGGATCCCATCGTCTGATCCAAGTTGTTCACTGACAGTGAATTGCTACAACTTTGTGTGATAATACTTACTACTGAATTACAGGCTTGATTTTGCTGTACCATCAGCATCACTGCTTTGCTGATGCTTCAGCAGGTGAGAAAAGGATTACAGCTGCACTTACTGGCCCTCAGGAAGCTCCCCTTAAAAATCACTGAGGCGGAAACACTTTAACACTGCCTTTGCCAAACCCCAGCGGGGAAGTGGCATACAAAAGACACCTATTTCACTGACCAGATACATTAGAAGGAGTCGTCCATGCTTTCCAGTGAGCTATAGAACAGACCACACCTCAACACAAACCCTCTGAGAGCTCCACTGTGCAGAGAGAGTGGTCTGCTAAGCTCTGAATCACCTCCACCATTTTTCTCATCTTTACTGTACTTTTTCCCCTTAACCTGACTTTGACCCAGATCCTCACAGTAGATGACAGTAAATGAGCATTAGTGTCATTATGTCAAATTCCCCCTTGGAACAGTCATTACAGGCCTACATTACACTTTCCTTTCACCACCAAGAGGCAAGTAGGTCACTACATGCAGAAATTACCTTTTTCTCTGCTGTATTATTGCATAGGGCTACTTCTGAAGAAGATGAGCTGCTCGTACTTGGATTGAGCAGCAGTGTCCAGGAGCTAGCCCCGCTATTCCTGACCAAAGTCAGTCTGGATACTTTAGTGTGAGCCCATATACCCTGAGGTTGTCATCTATTCAAGTGCTCCCCCTAAAGCTGTCTCTAAGCCGAGGAGAAGGTCGGTCAAAAGCTGGATAATCACTTCTCCACTCTGCTCTGCAGTGAAACCATCTCTGAGCCTGTAAAAAGGCAAAAGAGTGGGCAGAGGGAGATTTCTGAGTGCTAGCAAGAGTACAAAATGGACATTCATGAAGGCTTACGCGTGCACACATATCCTCGTCAGGTACTTTCCCACTATCAAAGTATAGTAGCACCTACAGTATCAACAGCGTCTTGAAGTGAAAAAAAAAAAAAATCCTGAAATTTACATTCACCTCTGCAACCTCAGCTACTGACTGCATACCATGACACCCATGAAGGTTGCTGAGTCAGTGCTACCAACTATTACGACATGATTTATTCATGAAACATATTCTACTTATAACTGTGTATATTATTGAATCTCCCCGTGTCTAGCGAAGACAGCACTGCACAAACATCCCTGTATATCATAGCCTCAGTAGCAGACTTATTAAAGCAAGCATAAGTCCCTCAGCACAACAACGTCTGATATATGAAACCTACACGACAAAACCGTCTGTGAAAAATACATGAGGCAACGTGGGTCGACGAGCATCTACACCTTAGCCTCAAGTCAGCTCTCGCAAAACAATCAGATGCCACCCCCGTCAGCATATCAGAGCAGTTACAATATCAAGTGGAAAACGCACGGTACATGTGTGATTAGCAGACTGAAGGGCTACTGAAATCCAGTGTGAAGGATAACTATTATTCTGAGAGATAAAGGTGTAACAACCTCACAACGTCAGGTGCCGGTGTCTGACTGAGATGCCAGGATAAGTACAGAGAGAGAGACAGCAGCATCACACTCCATCGCTGAAGCTGACAGTGCGCTGAGACAGGTTTCCGCTGTGCTTCATATTATATGTGTTTCAAAGGGGCTTATCAGTGATCCCCTTCAATCACACTTACACTGAGCTACGGCAAAAGCTGATCGTGGCTTAGATATCAACTGCACAATGGTGTAGTCAGCCTCTTAGGATGCAAATACGCAGCTATAATACATAAGGCTGATGAATCAGCATGGGATGTATCTGGGAACCTCGAGCCAAAGGTGAGAAGCAGTATTGCTGCAGGGTTACGAGTTCAAATCCCTGGAATATCTGGGTGAACCAAGACGGAATGAAAAACTACTGAAATGAAACATTACTGAGCATCACAGCTCAACACGCTACTGCTCAAAGTGTGAGCATTTGTGTTGATAAAAGATGAATATTCATTCACCTTTCACCAAATAAATAAACACGAGGCTCAGGCGATACTACTGTATGTGCTGAGAACAATCAGCAGCCCATGATGATGCGTTTTAGGAAGCACGACATCCATTAACACATGAGCAGAGTGGCAGTCTGCTTTCAACATGTATTGCATCAAAGCCAAACTGCTTCTCGAGGCGACGTGACAAAACAACCTGCTCTGCGTCCCCTGCTGCTGCCAAGCTTGCAGACTAACTTGAGTCTCCCCCTCTTCGTTAAGCACCACCCAGCGCTGAGTGCCGTGACAAAGCATTCCTCAGCCAGCAGCAGCATAGCAACCTGCTGGGAGTGTCCGGCCACAGGGACGACAACTCTCAACAACCATTAATGCTGGATTCACAGATCCTCAGTGTTATATGTGCTGCAAGTATATAATGATCAGCTTTCCTGAAAATAACAGGATCTTCTTCTCTAAAATTGCACCAAAAAGGTTGAATATTTAAACAATATATTTTGATAGCAAGCTTACGAGCAACTACTAGTGTTGTGCAAAGGTTATTGTAGTATTTTTGTACCCCTGAAGAAGGTTTGGAGATTATTTGTATTCATCACAAGCATAAACAAATACAGAAATTCAAATGCAGCCCATCTGAGGTGCAGTATTTCTGCAGAATGTTACAGCGAAGGAAGCAAAGCGGCCATGATTTCAACCCAAGGGGACTCTGCTTCTTCTGCTGGCTGACAATGTGGACACTTCATTTAGAATAATCAACTGCTATTTATCTGTTTGTGCAGCTCTGCACTTCTTTTCCAAAGCTGTGTACAAGGTTGTTGGTTTTTCTAAAGTCCAACAGCACCTGGAGTGCAAATAATTCAAATAGACAAAGTCAATTAAAAGTGTAGGGAAGGAGAGAAGATATCTTTTATCAAAGCCAACAGAGCTGTCTGTTAAAGCACCTTTATCCACTTACTGGACTCCCTCTACTAAGCTCATCTGACAAGTATCATCACTTAGAGTGGACTGCAACAGTGTGTACAGCAGGTAGAGCTGAGCAGTGACAGGCCTGCGAGGCTGCACTCACCTGGGCAAACAGTCTTGCTGACTAAAGCTGTTGGATGAACACTAATTCAATAAGTAGACATTCTGCCTGCAAGATGTTCACACACAGAATCACAATCAAACAGACACAGTGCACACATTCGAAGTGCATGCACACACACCCCCCAAAAAAATCTCATGAGAGCTCTAGCATTTCATCAATTAAGACACAGCAGAGCCTGCACACAGGCTGCTACACTGGTGGGAGGGAGAGAGATAAACAGACAGCTCTCTGGAGATGCTCTACAATACGTCACAGGACCAGCAGCGAGAAAACAGCTCGCTGGGAGGGGACAGTAGGTTCAGACACACAGCGAGGAGAGGATAGGGAGGAAGCGAGAGAAAGCTGGGACAAGGACGAGTCTGGCTTCCAAAGAAAGACCGCTTTAGAAAACCAGTCGAATTTTGTTCATGTGCAATATGTGCATTCGTCGTTTTAGGCTACAAGCAAGCAGCAGTATGCTAGGTGGTGTTTTACCACATTATGATTAGCAAAAACACATAGAGGGGAAGACAGGGATGAGGAAAGATTTCAATACATCTTAATCATTTCCTGCTTTTTGGGTGGGTCAGAAATCTGTAATATTATAACACAAGACTCCTTTCTAATAAGCTTCAAACAATCCACACACACACACACATACACACACAGGTGAGGGGAGAGGTCATTTTCTGACTTCGTTTCAATCACCTGAGAAGAAGGAGCTGAGAAAAGACATCCCGCCTCCTGCAGTACCATTTCCATTTCAAAGAGTTTGGAGTCCATCTGCATCTGGCATGGATCCTGCGGTTAGCACTAACCACACCATACGCAGCCATCAGCTAAAATTTGTTTCATGGCCTCATCGCTTTTACCTCAAAACAATGGTGGTTACTGTGGCGACTGAGTCTCCAGATACAGACCACTGACCTCACACAGGTAAGGAGAGAGGACACAGGAGTAGAGAAATAAATTGAGGAGACAAGAAAATAAGACTTGGATACAGATTGTGGCTTTATTATGGCGCCATATGTAAAAAAAAAGTTTTATCCCTCTCTATTCACAGTCCACTGTTGACCCTATTATCAAGGCTGTGAACGTGATTACATCTCTGATCTATTCATTAGTCAAAAAAAAACGCATTTTGAGAGCAGTTTCTAAAAAGATAACATTCACAGACATAATAATAAAGACCCCTGTAAGCCACTAAGACTGGCTAATCTGTGGATGAACGAGTGTGTAGGTGTCCGGCTCCACCTCCTACCAAACAGATAAACACGGGGTGACCACCGAGGAGAGCCTGAGAAAAATCAGACCCCTGACACTGCTATTGTGCAGGGTGAAAGGAAAAAGGTTGCACGGCAGTAATTACATTTGGTGGGGAAGAAGGAAACACTGTCAGAGGTTGTCTGGGCTACCTCTAATCGCTCATGCACACGGTACGCATGCCCGTATGTGTGTCCAGCCAACCCTCTCACTCTCTCGCACTTGCATAAGCCCACGTCTAATGACTGGTCTCACTCCCATGGCTGAATCAAGGCTCTCATTTTCTAGCCAAAAAGTCACAAAGCACTCTGCCTCCACAAGGCCTTGATTAGTCAGCTGTTGGCTTTGTTATTGAAATGAATTCATCTTTAATAATTCCACCGCGGACACATGATTTGGCACTTTTCTGCTCCAGTATTAATGAATTGCACTTTCCGTCCTGTGAAGCGGAGTTATTTTCATTGTGCAGGACTCTGCCGCGCAAAGCTGGAGATAAATAGCAAGTCAATGGAAGATGAATGCAGCACGTGTAGTTTAACTGCATCCTCCTCGACTTATTCGAGGAACTTTTCTAACACCACCTGCCATCTTGCAGCGCCTCGAGCACGTTTAGCAGTCAGCCATACTGGAGGAAAACTTCACAACCATCTCCCTTCCTCTCTTTAAGAGCTTTTCAAGTTGAACTAATATGAATTATTCTCAGTCTTTGTGAAATAAAATGTTGTTGGAATGACTGGTCATAACTTTGTATTACATTCATAGACTATATATGGAATGGATGAAGCGAACCTGAAATCTGTTGGTTTGTGGACTTGCATGTTGGAGCCAGGAGTTTAGCATTTGAACGTCGCCATGTTGGATGATTGGAGCTAGAAGTGACCATATTTGGATATGACCTGGAGGTAGTAATGATTGTAATGAACTTGTAACCACAGTAAATGAG
>OOFC01050906.1:0-23529 GCA_900323345.1 Pseudochromis fuscus | reverse complement strand
CCCCCCCCCCCCACGCCCATGTATAACCCAAAGGCAGGTCTTTTCACGCAAGGTAAGCTAACTGTACCGTGGCTGCCCGTGTGAAGCTGCTTACGCAAACAAGTTCAAGATGAGGAAAATCAAGCATGAAGCAACGTTTTGGGTCGGGAGCTGGTCGGCCAAACCAGGAACTACCACAGAAAAATGCATTTAATGAGGTGGACGTGAAGAAGTTTCATCATCAGCATTGAAGGGATTTACAAACATGCCAACACTGGTTTCTTCTGTTTTGTAATTTTGTCCATACTTACAACTATCTCAATGATGTGTCTATATGTTTCACCACTGTATGAAAGCAAGGACTTCATTTCTAAAAGCATGACCAAATAAACACAATCTCGGGTCATAATAACACCATATCTGCACTGTACACAAACCATGCAGCTGGCCTCTCAAATTCAAATAAAACTACAGCTACTGAGTAAATAAAGGCTTCAGACATAGTGGACTTCTCTTTCCAGTGGCTGCCTCCAGTGTGTGAACAACAAATACATCTACAGGCTGCAACATATTGAGCAGAGGCATCAAAAATGCTACAGCTCCAACAGGTTTCCAGGTTGCTGTGACCTCTGCAGCTGACCCTTCAGATCATACACCCCTAAGGGGAGAGATAATGAGCATTGTGCTCAGCGGGACTCAACTCCTCAAGCTCTCCTTCCTCTTAGCACTGCAGACTCATATGCTACATTAATAGGATGAGTGATCTTTACCAGCAGCAAAGCCACGTGAACTTCTCAAGTCAGAGTGGACAGGTTGGGTTTATGAACAGCGAGATCGTCCACATCCAGCATCACATGTGTGACAACAAAGAAACAAAGCCCATGCCCACTTCAAAGAGGTGTTGGGCAGATACAGCCTCAGGGCCTTTGATATTCTGAGTTAACTGTCAGTCTTTCCCTCTTTCTGTTCCCTACTATCAGACGGCACCTCTGAAAGAGACCGACTGCGTGATGCAAAGATAATAATAGGACCACGACAGTCGCAGTGTGGAGTGTGTGAGAAACTGAGACCATATACTTTTCCTGAAGCCACTGAGTGACATTTTGATAATCCTGGAGAAAGGTCAATTTGGGAGCTATGAGGGTTTGGCAAAGGTAGCCTAGCTATATCATTTTAGTTCAATCCTGAGACTGTGCACCATAAGATGGAAAATGCTAAACAATAACTTGTTTTAAAGAGAGACGATGGATAACAGGAAGACTTTCAGTGACAGCAAAAGAGAAGACTCTGGCACAGGCACTCTCTCAGAGATGTCTCAGAGCCCCAAGAGCAAGAGGGGATTATGTAAGCCACTCAGTATACTAGGTCACCCAGTCGTTTTTGATATGCACTACTACTGTACCACCGCTACGCTCATTGCAAAGATTCTCATTTCCCAGATTCTTTATATGACTGAGCTCCGCTGTACAGTTAATGATGAGGAATTTGTCTGAATTCATTGTAGCACTCACAGGTTTTACCTGAATATTATTATCTAACCCGAGAAGACCCTCTACCACTGGCTGTGTGACTAATACTGCTTTTTCCACTGAAAGTACACCCAAAAATAGATTTCAGTGTTAACTAGTGAATTTTAATCAGCAGAGAAACAGTGTAATCATAATGTTATCAAGAGTACCAATGACGACGTCATTTTGAGATAATATAAAACAGTGATTAACTGTTAACTTAATTAGTTTATGGCACAGACTACACAGTCTAGGGCTAAAGGTCATTTTATGTCCCACAGGTGTAAGCCTTATTAGAATACAACCTACAAGGTAAGTGACTAATTCACAAACAGTGAACAAACAGTGCTGCTTGATATCATCAAATCAAGTCTCTGCTTGTCATTTCTCAGGTAAAGAAACTTATCAGTGCAACAGCTCTGTGCAAATTGGGATTTTCCCTTAAACCCCGGCTGCAATTCAAGCTTCAATAAAAGCCAACCTCTGGCACTCAGCACAGTTTCCTTTCTGTTCCTCTTCTGACAATATGGAATAATAAGGAATATATCATTTGTGTGGGAGGGTTGGCTTTGCAATAACACCAGAGCAAGCCTAAACAAACATGATCGGTGTATTTAGCCTTTTAGGCCATTGCAAAAGCTCACAGCAGCTGAATATGTTGATAAAGGCAGCGCTGTGGAGACAGGTAGGATGTTTGGCTGCTTCACAACACGGACTCATTGTTTCTCTGGCAGTGTCACGTTACTCCCTTTGGGGAGGGGAAACAAGTAGTTCCAAGCCACAGAAGAGATAAATAAATCAGTTGTACTAAACCACGAAGGTAAACTCAATTTCTGTTTTGCCCCAATTGTTTTTAAAATAGCACAATATCATTTTCTTTATTAATCATCAACCAAAGGACACATTTCGGGAGAATACACCTGCTAACAATTAGTTTCATAAAGCTTATAGCTGCACTAGTGTGATAGCTATTTCAAAATAAAAGCACAGTTTAGTGATCTTGGTATTATTGAGGAAAAATATATTTGAAGGCAGAGCTGTCTGTTATTCACACGTATGACTTCTTGAATTTACATTCATTGTCCTAACCTTGCATTTTCTCTTATCGTTAGTCTTAATCGGTAGGTGCATATTGTTGATGATTTTATTTTACTTCGGAAATCTTCTCATTATTATTTCCGACGGATGACACAGTTGTAGCAAGAAGGTGCTACTGACAACTGCCACCTCACTGCCTCTCACTAACCTGACTTTGCATTTATCTTTACAATACCATAAAGAAGAGGAGGGCTCTAAGCATCAGTGATTATGCTGGTTAATAAATACCAAATGTAATAAAAGAGAAATATGTTTTGAACCCTCCCTCGCTGACCGGGCAGGGCTAGTGTGTACCAGGAAGAGACGCAAACACCTCACCTTTATGGGGTTAAATCAGACACTTTAGATAAATATAGTTCACACCTGACATATTTATAGGATGTACATGTGGGTTAGCGTGATAATGAAGGCAGACACGGCCTCTGATAACTTTGTTTTCTGCACGATGCTCGGCCTTGTTCCCTAAATCGCTACTAGTTTCGCAGCATCGCTTCAGTGTTGCAAACACCCACCCTCCTGCACCATTTCCGTGTTTTATACGGAATCATTTCCACGGAGTCCGTGCCACGTCAATTTAACACACAGGTTTTGCTGGATTTTAACGCAATAAGACAACAACAGCCCAGGAGCAGGCAGCTCGAAACGAATAGAAAATACACTGTGTATCCAAACACTGCGACATTGTTGCAGGATAACCGGTTAATAAGTGAAAGGCTGCATGACGTGTCTAAATCAATGAGTCCAAGACAGTAACAATGTGATGCCCAAAACAACCCAACTTACCTAGTGCCACCTCGCAGGCTTTGCGCAGTTGTGAATGGTGAGCCTTCTTCACCTCCTTGTCGGCCAGGATCTTTTCCAAAGCTCGTGTAAGGAACATGTTTTTCGTCTTTTTGCCCTCAAACATGTCGCAACGGAATTTGGAGCGAGGTGTGCCTGGTCCCGAATGGGGGGCTGCAGCCGCCTCGAATGGAGATGTATTCCTTTACAAATGTCAGCCGCAGAGCCCCTAACAGACAAACATAAATAAACACAGAAGGTGGGGTAAATCCCTCAGATTGCCATTAACGACCTGCCTCCTGCGCCATGTTGGAGAGAGGAAACGACGTCACGTACGCCCGAGCTCGGCCGCAGTGAGGCAGCAGGGAGAGAGGGAGCAGAGCTGTCCACACACACATGTATGAGCCTGGTGGCTTTATTAAACTCATCCATTAAATACTACATTCATGCCATATATTAAACCACCGAGCAAACCAGCTCCAGTGTTTCCTAAATACAACATGTATCTTTCCCACTGGCACGCACAGTAAACTTAAGGACAGGGGTCTTAAATTAATTATTAGTCTTAAAAAGTTACTTTGTTTAAAGTTGTTAGAAGTTTGCACACAAAATGTTTAAGTGTGTCAGGTTTATGTGACTGGAAAGTTTAATCGGACAGTGAAATGACTTGTGTTTTTAGAGCACTGGATGTAATTTAGTTTGGGTATTTTTTTTTATAAAATATTTTTTGCAAAGTGAACACAACTGATTTACATACAGAATAAAAGAATTACTACATAAGGCAATACCATTAAAAAATAGACAACCATTAATATTCTAATTGTTCCATGTACATGTTTATACTACAACTTGGACAAATGAAGCTGTAACAGCTTTATGAATCTTAGTAGAATTAACTAGAAAATCTAAACATTTTTATCTAACAAAAACATTTGAGCCCAGGTGGGATGTGGATATGGATTTTGACATTTGTAAACATTTGTCTTCACTGATGATCTAGGATTACAGTGTATACTAATATTCGCTTATTTTTATTTTCAGCTTGTGTGTGTATGTGGAGTATTGCAGCCTGTCATCTCTGACAGATAAATAACAGGTATGGTCAAATAGACATTTTGACAAAGATTTCTCATGTAATCATAATTGACCTGTTTAACCCACATTTACAAATATTTATGATGAAAATCTAACATAAAGATCTGTTTATGTGCTTGTCCACATTTATTAAAGGGTTTTAACATGTCCTGGATTTTTCATCCTACCAAGGAATATATAGACGATTTTTCCAATAATATTGATAATAATAGATTTTAATATCAATTAATTAATCTAAAATAGTTAGAAGTCAGACTTAGTCTTAGTTTAGGCATTAAATCAGTTTGGACTGATGGCAGGTTTCAGGTGTGTTTAGATGAATGGTGGTGATTTGATCAGCCCTGCATGAGGCGTCTTATTTGTCTTTGTGTGTTTTCTGCTGTCCACCACCATACAATGAATCAGTATATCAACTATGTCATTACATTTCCATTATCATTTCCTGGTTAATAAATCAATTTGCACAATGCTTCACCTCTAACTGAGCATACCTACATGTTTAATAGTGCTACAGTGCCTTTTACAGCACTGAGTAACATTTAGCAGAGTCCAACAGCAAATACATCCAGGGAATCTGGCAACCTGACAGCACAGATTTGGCAGCTGTGGGCGGCATAGTTCACTTTCACTTTGGACTGTCTTGCGTGTCAGTTGCACCATTTCTGAATCCATAAATATGAGCAGTGCTACTGAATCTGCAGACTTTGCTATGAGGACAGAATAAATAGTGCTTTGTCTCCGTTTAACAGAAACAAACCAATCAATTCAAGCCATCAATTCAATTTAAAGGTCAGTGAGTTATTAATTAGAAATGTCCTTTGACTAAAATAATGGTTAATATACCACATCGCTATGAACATGCATGCACAGTATATACAAGACAGAAATAAAGCTACAACTGTGACATTTTACCTTCTTCAAGAGGCCAAACTCAAAGTATAACATAAAAACACAGGCAAGTAGAGATGCACGAGTGGCAGAAATGTGATAACAAAAATATGCACTGAGTTGTAAAACAACATTTATTCAAGTCAGACATTATACAATTCATAAAAATCTCATATTAAGTATATAACCTGACACTGTCATTCATTCATACCTGAGTAATGACACAGTCCAAATTCCAGTCTACACCACAAAACAAAACAATCTCAATTTAAATTGTCTGGTGATAACATATTATGTACACCAACACATTTGCAGTAAAAAAGGCATTAATACAATAATATCATAGCTGAAGATCTATACTGGCACTTGGTATGGTTAATTAAAAAATAAAGTAATTAAAATAAAATAGGGTTAATGATAGGGTTATATTCTTTTTGAAAAGCTGTTTCATGTAACACATTTTTGGAAGACATTAAAATAGTTGCTGTTTCTTTATCAAAAAAAAAGTGCTGCTGTATTGTGAAAAGTGCTCACATGACCACCATTCAAAAATAGGAAAAGGTTTATATTTTGGATTTGTTGTAAGTGAAGAGCAGCAGTATTTGGGAAAGCTTAGTTCTCTAAATTTGCATGAGACACATATTGGTGTCCACTGACCCACAAAGATGTCCTCTGATACTATATGTAATCATACTGCATGTAAACATGTTGTTGCTCATAGGATTAATGTTTTCTGGCAGAGGAAACACGCCACCGTCAGTTCTTATCAGGAACCCATGAGAAAATAAGGTGAACAGCCTCAAAGAACAAGAAAACAAATTGAAATTCACGCTTTTCACTCTCTTCGCCCAATATCATCCGGGAGGAATATGAAATCTCGGAGGAATATTAGGTGTTAAGATAAGTGACTCCGAGGCTGCATTCATATATATGGAAATCTGTGTCTGTCCGTCTCACACTTCTTCAGCAGACCTGATGCGATGGCTTTCACAGCTCTCATAGTCTCAGTGCAGGTGGGGTTGATTAGTGATTCTGGCAGGAGGAAGCCAAAGTATCCCGTATCCCTTAATTCAAACGCAAATGCGTAGGGGATCCCATTCCTGTAAGCCCAGTCAATCGAGCTGCCTGAGCTAACATCTGTGAGAAAGTAAGAAAAAAAACATGGATGGAAAAAAAAGCTTAGAACAGTAATACCCAACAATACTTCGATTTTAGGAAAGGTGTTTCCGTGTTATTGGTTTTCCATCTAAATCTCAGCATTTGGATGAAGCTCCTCTCAAGAGCAGCATCTCGTTCGCTGAGAAAACGACTGAATTACTCTTGTATTATGAGAAAACTGGCATTTCTCTCCATTTTATAACATGAATAAGAACTCATTTTGTTGCCAGAAAACAGTATGAAATGACCAAGGAGAACTGTACCGAGTGTGACATGACAAATTATCAACTCTGCTTCATATCCTAAGTGTGGAAGATACAATATGAAGGACACTCACACAGGGTCGTGGAGGCAGGCCCGTATCTGTACCTCACTCCATAGGCAGAATACAAGGCCGTCACTGCATTGTGCGCAGCTAACTCCTGGAGAGTGAAAGCACAAGGTCAGTTTATCTCGAACATTCTGTATATTTCTTTATCATGGGATTTAATATCAGTTTCATTATATATTTTCACAAAATAGGACAAAAAACACCCTCAGATGGACTGGAAAAAAAAACTCTTACCACACAGTTGAAGTTGGGGATTGTGGCGTACTTGTAGGAGTATGGGTAAAGCAGCATCTGTGCATAGGCGTGGATGGATATGTATGCTTTCATGCGCTTCTTGTGCTTGCGTAAGAACTTGGCTACGGCTTTGACTTCAGGCTCAGATTCGGGGAAAGGGCCACAGTAGGTGTCGTCACACGGATGAGAGGAGGCACCCTCATCTGGAGAAGCAGAGACCTTCTGTTATGATCTCATGCCAGCAGAATGCATTAAGCGACAGATTTAGATGCACAAGTCAGTTTCTATCAATCACAATGGGAGATGTGGATTCTATATGTTCTCGACCAAATCTGGCAACAGTGACAAAGCAGGAAGTGTAAAGGATGGGAAGCATTAAAGTGTTGGAAACTGATACAGATTTAGGTTATCACAACACATTACAACATACATGACAAAAAGATCTTACCACATACAATAACTGACATGTTTAATTTGATTAAAAGTGTGTATGTGTTATGAATTGTACTGTTTCAAAGGAGCAGTACCTGAGATAAGGATCAAACAAAATATCTCACCAGAGACTAAAATCAAGGCCAAAGCAAAAAAAATGAGGCCCAATTAGTTCCCAGTTAATTTACATTTAAATACACACGTCTACAATAAATGTAAGTTATTTATAAATCATGCAAAGTTAGTATTTTAAATGACTCAGCATGGATTTCAGTCAGGCTAAATGTTATTTTTGGGTTTGCTTGGTCCAGTTTTATCCATTTTCACAGTAGTCTATTGCTGACATATCAAATTCCTCACACCATGTAAAACCCAAGCTTGCATAAAATGTATAGCTGCATTATCATTCCTTATTTTACAATCACAAGTACTACTCTAAAATGCTGGGTCAATGAAATCCTGTCCTCAGTGATAGGGAGCCTCCTTGAAGAAAAGTTGTAATTAGATACAGATTTGCTAAATTGTGAACTAAAAATTCTTGAGGAGACAGCACATATGCTTCAGTCTTTCTCTGTGTCTAATTTCACTGCTGTGTGTGCCACTGAAAACTTCACTGTGTTTTCAGAGCCCTCCTGCAGTGATGATTCAACACAACCCACCACCCACTAGACACTTAAACGACATCAAACAGATATAGTTGTCACTACGCACACATATTATCCCAGTTAGGGTCTATCTTGCTCATACAGTGTGTGTGTGTGTGTGAGAGAGAGAGAGATCCAGTAGAGTTTCCTCTTTTTAAACTCACCACACCATTTCACTTTCCAGTTTCTGTTAGCGTCCACTCCTCTGCAGTGGAACTTGTGATTTTTGGACCGTGTCTTCCTCCAAAACCGATCCTGCAGGAAAAAATACGGACGCTGTCACTGCACATGCACTGACTATCAAACTCATCGAGATAAGTGCCCTCACCAAAATAATCCATCTGTCACTCATTCAGCTCTAGTGTGTTCAGCACTAACAGTAGTTATTGAAACAATAGTGCAGGATATTTCATTTTCCCGCATATACAGAGATAAGTATACAAATATATAGCCTGCATAATGACTTAAATCACATTATCTTTTTGAGTAAATACATTTTTGTAATTTTTTTTTGCATACTGCTTTGAAATAACAAGTTATATTAATTTTGCATTTAACATTCTCCATAAAAAACACAAGCAAATTTCCACTTCAAAGGAAAATGATCAGTATTGAAAGACCTACAGTACCGTGGTCCAGCTGAAACGATATCCATCCACATTGAAGACAGGCATTATGTAGAAGTTGAGTTGGTTGAGTAGTCGTGTCATCACAGAGTCGTACTGGTATGAGTTGATGGCCTGTGATGAAATCATAGCACAGTAAAGCCTTTGAAACTAATGTAATAACTGTGGATTGTGGGTTGATTTTACAGTCACATTTTATTCCTGTGCTATATTTTTTTCATTGTGCATTCCTACATGAGGTCATTATCTCAGTTCCTTACATGCACATCTACAGTAGGTTAATACTCTGACTACAAATGAGGGTAGGAGTTAGTTAGAGATCTGGGCACTGGGCTAATGCTGCTAATACCTGTTCTGGATCTAGACCAAGGCCAAGGTTAATGTGCTTAAGCCTTGAACAAAGATGGCACCCTGACCTCCAGTGGCCTCACTTAGTTACTACATCCCTACTGCAAATTTATAATTCAGTTCAAGTGTTTAAACATTTTTCACTGTGGTCAGAAGTCAAATGTTTTATTCTTGCTTTTTCTAACTAATTTATTTCTAATAATAGTCTGTTTCTGTCCAGCTGCTCTTTGTTTTTTCACTTCCTCATTCTCTCACTTCCCAAATGTACTTGAAAAATTCCCCATTGAACTTCTGTATAATGGTGTAAGAGGTGGATCAGCCATGGGTTTGTCTCTCTGTAAATTATAACTGAACCACCATACTGGAGAAGTGCCTGCAAGTGTTTTGGAAATGGTATGGTCCACTACACTTTGAAAAGCTTTTAAATTTTACATGTGCTACTTTTTACTTTTTCACTGGCACATATTAAAGCAGCAGTTTCTCCCTCAGCATCAGCGCACTTGGTTAAGTTTGGAAACAGTTCTCAGTATTTTGAAAGCTCCTCCACCAGGAGATGCTTAGAATTGGCTCCGTCCACAGATAGACTTTCTTTGAATTTTCTTAACTGTCTGGCACTCATTGTGGTGCAAATCCCACTCATCTGGAATCTAAGTTTTTTATAAAACGAGCCATAAAATGATCCTGCAGATAAAGTCTGGCTCTGGTCTGGTGTCGTCTTCACTTCAGAGCCTTAAGGGGTGTGATGTAATGTGAATAAATGTCAGGGTTATTTCCAATATGTTAACTATAAAGAATAATTTCAACTATTTGCATAACTGTGCATGACAAGTGAACAGATGTTGATGCTGTCCATATACAACAGATTGCTTGCAGCAGGCTCTCATTCAGGCTATCAGCAAGATTTATTGTCCCGTCGACACACTTTTCACACATGCAAAACAAAACAAAACCAAAAAAATAAATAAATGTTTTATTAGTCAAGTCTGTAGACAATTAAAGGAACGTCTACCTCTTTGACAAACCACTGGCAGAAGGCGGGTCCTATCCACTCCCTGGCGTGAACACCACAGTCGATCCACACAGCTTTCTTCTGGGGACGACTTCTCTTTCCTAGCTGACAGGACGCAAACACTGTCAGTTTTAAAGTAGGACAAGAGTATATGTGCATGCACCTGTGTGTGTCTTGCCTTCTCCCTCCTCTCCTACCTGAAGCACATAAAGCGGTCTTCCTTCATATGACTTCCCAATGGAGAACATATCAACCAGGTCAGGGTGGGTTCTGTTCATCTCAAACATCCAGCTCTGGATCTTGGGGACAGAAAACAATGTCTGACATTTAATGTCATTAAAAGATTTGTTTACAAGGTTTGCAGATTTGTGTGTGTTTGTGTCTTTGTCTGCAAAAAGTGTGTGCACACAAAGATACATGCAAGTGTGTTGTACATTGAGGGAAAACACTAAAGTATCGTGCAGGCTCTAGGGATCTCTGTGTGGGATTCACACTGCTTCATAAGGCCTGACAGATTCAGGATCCAGATCGACTTGGGAAAATAAACACTCTAAAGCTGTGAAGTGTCTGGAGTGGAGTGCGTGTCTGTGTGGAGGAGCACGAGGCTGTGGGAGAGAGACCTGTGGAATGGAGTGATTGGGAGTTTGAGAGCATGTTGGAGAGGATGTTTGTTTACTTTACGGGTGCATTAGAGTAGAGAGAAGAGGGGGAATGAGAGATGGGTCGGCAGATGGTCTGAGCTTCGCATCTACCTCTTCCAGTGAGTGGTAAACCTCGTAGTCATACTGAGACTCTGACCTCCGCTTGCGAGACGAGCGATACCCCGTCTGCTTTTCAATTTCCTTCTGTAGATTGGAGATGAACACCCTGTGTGAAGCAGAGAGACAGAGACAGACATGATACAGAACCACTGTAACATCCTTACTATACTTATTTGAACACGTTATGTTGACAATATCTTGCAGACCTAGAGAAACAGACACATATACAATTAGTCTAATCTCAGCCATCTACTCACTAGCTTGATGATCTTTTAAGACCATTTTAGTCTTCACTCAGCAAACAGAGCTGGCTCCGGGGTCATTATTTGACTTAAGTATTAAGCCCAAAAGGATAATGACAACCATATTATTAGCCCGTTCTCAACTATCGAACAGATCATTAATTTAATATTTTTTATCCTAATTCCAAAACCATTAAAA
The DNA here is from genome assembly GCA_900323345.1 of Pseudochromis fuscus. Taxonomy (NCBI): domain Eukaryota; kingdom Metazoa; phylum Chordata; class Actinopteri; family Pseudochromidae; genus Pseudochromis; species Pseudochromis fuscus. Next base: position 12,197 of record OOFC01050906.1, on the reverse strand, counting down.
CTGTGTTTAAATCCCTCTGTCTTGAACATCTGAGGTTTTCACAATGGCTTTTAGTCTGTGTAAGAAAAACCACCTCACTGACTCAGTTTGTCAGTCTGTATACTTTTCCCACAACTCAAACTTCATGTGAGTAGACGAAAATGAAAAATAAAAAAGATTTTAAATAGTTTGTTGGTCCCTGCTGACTTTAGCATCATTGCATTGTAAATAAATGTAGTGTAGGTGACATGAGGTGGTGGATAAGGGTTCCTATCAGAGTTCTTCAACTATAGGATGACAGCAGTCATGCTCCTGCTGTCTATGATTAAATATATCACCCTCATTATCAGCATGAAGTCTCCTCTCAGGTCTAATCAGACTGTATCCGTCACTTCCCATCCCCATCTAAAACAGATGACGTGATCTTTTATCTCAGCAGCTGTGTGGGAAGTTATGTGGTTAAAATGCATTTCCTCATAAGGTCATCTGTATGCACCTCTATCTATAGCTAGTTAAATAACAATAAAAAGCTGGATTTTTCCCCTGAGTATAAAATTAGATTTTTCACGCCCCACTCCCTCAAAACCTCAACCACCTACCAAAGACTGTCCCCTGCAGTGTAAACCAGTTTTGAAACAGCTTCAGTCAGTCAAGAGAAAGCAGAAAAAAAAGCCCCTCATCCTCAGAACTACAATTATTCCCTGAGGACTCAGATGACAATGGGATTCTTTCTAGTTGTGGCTGTGGCTGCTTTGATAAAACTCCATCATTTCAACGTTAATTTTGATGAGGGATGGTGCAGAGAGATGAAAGAGTCGCTTTTTGGAGCAGATTGGGAGAGGGGGGCTCTGATGTGCTGTGCGTGTGTGTTTGTGTGTGTCTCGGCTTTGAGGACGTATGAGGGCTTTTCATGCAAACTACGGCCAACTGTGCATGTGCAAATCATATATTCTGTCTGGGGAAAGCTGGGTAATTGCAGCGACCCTTGGATAACACATGTGTGTCAGACTGAGGAAACTCTGAAGATAACCAAATGCATGCATGTGTGTGGTAACGTGGTTCTGTACTTACCGATAATCGATACGTTCCTGCTTTAAGTGTGCCTGTAAATCTTGGGTGTCATTGCGTTTCACATGAACATCCACTGTTGCATTTTGATGGATTAGTGAAGCACTGTTGGGCTGCCAGAAGTCCACCTAAAGGAGCACATTGAAGGCATTAGACCCTGTCCACACGGAGACGGGTTTCAGTGTAAATGGTAAAGTTTTGTTTACGTCTTGTGTCCACGGGAGCCGAAGACGATACTTTTTGAAAACGGGTCCCAGAGTGGGAAAGTCTGAAGACGCCACCCACTGCGTCACCGTGTGGACGGCGAATAGGGATTCTCCTGAGCCCCGCCCCTCCCTTAACCCCCATGCACAAGACCTGACAACAACAGTAACAATGGCGGAATATAGCGTCGCATTAGTGCTGCAGCAGCTACTGGGCTTGTTTTGGCTTTTATATGAAAAGTTTCTGAAACTCTACAACTACCGTTAGCAACAAGTGTGTATTATTTTTGTTTTACCTCGCAGGAGCCTTCTGCGCATGCTCTGTGTGGCACGAGTTTAATGCGCATGCCCCGTGTCTTCTTCTCTGTTTTGCTGCGTTTCTGCGGCAGCGTTACAGCGCCACATACAGGCCTGGAATATTAGCTACGGCGATTATTCGTTTAGGGGGAAACGTTTTAAAACCTTATCGTTTTCGTCTCCATGTGGACAGGACCTTATTAGACCAGCGGTTACAGTAACACAAACACCCAGCAGGAGTTCACAATGAGGGTTAGGAGTGTTCCTCTTCTTTATATTCTCCACATTGCAAGGGAATCAGGTCTTGACTGAACACCGACTTTTATAATGACACCTGATTATCATAACTACACGCTGTTTGTAATAGCATCAAACATTTGTTGATAATGACTAAATTGTTTTCGTAACACCTGCACAGTTTAACATTCCTCCAGTCTCCAAGTGATGAAGCGAATCTGGGGAATGCTAATGACTCGACAGCATTAATGGGGCAAAACACACACTGACGGCTCCCATTAACAACCCAGGCTAAACGACTCTCCCCCTCACTTTCTTCTCAACTGTATGACCTCATATTAGCAACAAATATCCTGCTTTTCAGCGCTTGTTATCTGGATGTGAGAGCTGGGGCCGTTAAGCTTTTTTTTTTTTTTTTTTTGCTTGGCAACCAAATACACACAGACAGACACCATGTGGTAACTAAAGAAAAACAGGAAGCTCTGCAAATGTTACACACAGTAGTGGCTTTAAAGGGAATATTGGAAATCCACTGTTTCTGCAGCCTTGTAGCAACGTCCTCAGCTGGCTTTCATTTGGTGCATGGGGGCAGAGACATGCAGGCTGGCACACATGCTTGTTAATGTGTCAATTGGTTTAATGGTTTACAGAATGCATACCAGATTAATTTAACTTTGTTTAGAGCCAGAAGGGTCGAGAACCCTCAGCTGGAATGTTTGTTGCCCTCAAGTAAAACCCCCTTTTATGGCGTTTCCAAATGGTTAAGTACCCCAAATGTTTCAGAGCTGCTCCTCTCTTAGCGAAACAAATCCAAAACATATACGCCTTAAAGGCACTTAAATATCCCCGTTCAGATAATACCACTGCTCAAGTTAACGTTTTATAGCTGTATTTATGAGGCCTACAGATGCATTTGTTTTCCGCTTTGTAAATCTTTTATATCTTGATTGTTTATATGTGTCTGTGTATGCAGAGTAGTCATAAATTGAATTTGTGTTGCTTTGGTTGATGTAGTGGCATGGGCAGAACAAGAAAGGAAAAGTTATAGTGCAATAAAAAAAAAAAAAAGAGCTGGCTTTCCTTAGGGCAGATGAGGTGAAGCTGCATTCTAGTGTTTGTATGTCAAGTAAATGAAAACAAGTTGGTCAAAACAGATTAAAAAAAATAGTAAAACCAGTCCTGTAACAGTGCTGTCTAAGCAGAGTTTGTAGGTTATCTGGCATTTTTATTGCCTTACATCTGTTTTTGAGTTAATGAAAACTAAATCAAATTAACTAATCTGCAAAAACCTACAAAGAAACTTTCTTTTGCGTACAAAGTGAGGATGCACTGATTAGAAAAATTATATGTAACATTTATTCTTAAAATAAATGTATGGCTCAGTTTCAGTTTCTAAGTCTATTGTGAAAGCCAACACACGGTTGATTTGTGTTGCCTGCTGTTGACGGGAGACAAATGGTGTCATCTTCAGATAAACCACAGACAGAAAAGTTTTTGGATGCAAAAATATTAAACATTAGACCTAAATCCAGCCTGTCAGACAAAAAGAATTTGCAGCATTGCCTCATGTGATAATAAATTAATAATAATAGTGTTTTTCACCTGCTGATCAGGAACAAACAGACTTTTCCTAGACAGTAGCCATGTTTTTTCCCCTGATAATACTTTTGATACTGAAAATAATATTTTGCTTTAGTAGATGGAAATATTGCCAAATTTTTCCAAAAGGAGGGACACAGGTAGAAGAGGGTCTTGAATTGTGATTGAAGAGATGATAATTATCAGTATTTGGAGAATCTAGAAAGTAAATTTGCACCACTTGATACTTTCAGGAGCTGTCAGTCAGTATACACTTTCTGTATATAACACTTTATTTTAAAATATTTATGTTGTTTCTATTATTTTTAAGTGTTTTTTGAGGGGGAGGTTTTAAAGGATTTTTCATGGGAATGACTTACTCTCCACCTGCTTGGTAAAAGCTAATATCCAAGAATAGGCAGACAAAATAGAAACAATTTTTATCATCACTGGAACAAACATGTTATTTTGTTTGATGGTGGATCTGGTTATCAATCCACCTGCAGTCTGTAGCGTACAGTAGGTGCTATTTGACCTTGTGCCTTGCTTGAAGCGAAAAACTTTGACTCTGGCACTGGAGTCATGGCAGTGTGACTAAGCTACTGAAAACACATGTCCACAGCTGTCCAAACAGTAGCTGCCACTGCCGTGGTTGGCCTTGCAGCACCATGTCCACTGCCTGTCCATACATAACAGTCAGGCCAAGTCCTGACCAGAAGCCTGGCTCTCTCCGGGTATCCCTGACCACAAATCATAAACATTTACTGAGCTTGCTTTTTCTCTCTGTCCCCGCTCAGAGCCGTGCTGGTCTGCTGTAGCTGGTCCACATGGTCTGGAGAGATGCCTTTTATATCGAGCATGACAAAGAAAGCTAAAACTGACCACACTGACATAGCCAACGTTAAAATGTTTTAATTATTTTTTATGTGAATAACATGCCTGTCCAATTCTGCAAGCTTTATTTAAATTGAGCTGTTTTTTCAAATGTAAACACTGCAAAACTACTGCTAAAAGCACTATCTCAAAGCTTGACCACCAGATTATCCTTCTTTCTGTGAATTTAAGGAAATACCAGATGTGAAAATAAATTGCAACATGTCAATACAATCTAAACAAAGCAGTAACACTCCCAATGTCCAACAGTGTCCTCAGTAGCAGTTAAGAGCCTTTGCTACACATAATTAAACAGAAAAAAGGTGCAAATTACACTCAGCCTCCCACTTTGAACATTAGAATTAAAGGGATTTCTAACAGTTGTTCCTGGTCAGCTAAGAAACTTTTAATCAGAGTTTGGATTTTTATTAGAAAATTATCTCCAGAATCACAGATATATCTACAATCACATTATTCATCTGCTGAATCAACTGTTCAGTTAGTTATTCAAACAAGAAAAGACTATTTGCTGGACAGGAATGTCTTTAGTTGAGAACAGTCCTGCAATTACATCATGCACTTTATACTTTACAAACAATTTATTGTGTGTTTTAACAAACTAAAACATTTAGAGAAGAAGGTCATGCATGCTCCTGACGCTGATGGGTAATTACTTCCAAATGAGTTTGGGAAAAAATGTGAGGCCTTTGTGTCCTCCGGGGGTTTCCCCCCAAATTATAGTATCTTTGAAACACATGTTTATATAGTTTGTAAATTGTAAGACAATCCAGCATTCAGCCCCATAATGAAAAAATCCTTTGTATTTTCCCTCATTTTTCTCTTGGGGTTTCTTATTTAAATAAATATTGAGAGTCCAACCAGCACTATCTCCATCTCTTAGACAGAGAATATGTCCTGACTGTGACAGATGACCACACTCGGCTGCTTGTTGTCTCTCTGGTTTTGCATATCACTGTCCCCACAACTCTATCTCATCACCCCCCCCTCCTCACAGGCTTCACTCTGCTGTTCAAGTGTCACCAGAAGACAACTGGGACTATAAGTTGGTGTGAGATGAATAATAACAGCAGATATTCTCCTGTGGCCTTTAGGAAAAACCAGGAAGTCAATACAAAACATTTTGATTTCAAAATTGAGCAAAGTATGTTTAAAACCATGTCTTTGATTTGGATTACACAAAAATACATAATACCCCAGAACACATATCAAAGTGTGTGTAAAGTGTGCACAAAATATATATAAGTGCCAACCTTCATACGTCCCAGAATTTCCTTGAGGGCTTGGACCTCCTCATCGTTACCTGGAGTTATCCTGAAGACTCGATCGCTGCAAAAAACAACAGAGTGTCAGGTAACAACTGGAAACAAAGAGCCCTGAAGGGTTTTTACGGCGCTGAAGTTCACCGTAACAGTGGCTTTGATCCATTTTTGCAAAGTGTACATCATTTTAAAAACCATCTGGGGCATGGAGACACGTAATGAAACTGCCTTTTGTGCCAATTGAAGGTGACGTGTATAATAGCAGATGTTAGATGGTGAAATGGGTGGTTCCCCTTTCAGAGTGTATACATGACAGGGTCAGCCCCCAGTCAAACAATCTGTCTAAGGCATCATTAAAGGATTACATTTCATCGTTTCCAGCTCTGCAGGTAGCACCTGGAACAAGCCTCTGGTAGATACAGTAGCAGCAGCTGTTTCACATTTTCATACTGAACATCAGTGCGTAGTGTAAATATGCAATGATGTCATGTGTTTATATGTCAAATATCCACAGCGAACCTTTTCATGTCAAACCAATTATTGGAATATATTTGCCAAGTGAGATTAAGCCATATTTATATCCACATAGAAAGTTTCTTTACTCAGAGACATTTTAAAAGGTCCACAGTGAATGAATACTTCGATAAACCGATAGCTCAGGGTAAGTTTTAATTCTCCAAAATACAGTTGTGCTCATAAGTTTACACACCCTGGCAGAATTTGTGATTTTTTGGGCCATTTTGATCAGGGTCATTTGGGTAGTTTCTGTTGTCATTGTGATTTTAAAAGAGTACGTAGTTGTTTGACAATATATGGCTTCATCAAACCACTAACCATGAGTGAAAAAAGTTTTTTCTCTCATCATTGACATTCTCTGAAAAATAGCCAAAAAAATCGCAAATTCTGCCAGGGTATGCAAACTTATGAGCACAACTGTATATGGATTAGATGTAATTTTAAATAAAACTTGAAGTATTTAACATGTGTGATCAGGAATTAAGAAGTCGAATGCAGAAAAGGGGAATTACTGTGTGTGATATGATTTAATACAGAAATCATCACATGGCAAGATTATTCTCCGCATGTTGGTGTGATAATTCAAACAAATACCGTAAGCAGAGAAGCTCAACGGTGTTTCTAACTCAATCTCCAAACCACATCTTTTATATCACTGCTAGAAAACTAAGGTGCTCTTCATCCTCAGCATGAATCTTCCACAGCGCTGCTCTTACCCTGCAAATCACAATTTCTGGGATTGACCTTACTGCTAAAATCTGTGCTGCAAATCATTACTTTCCTCAGGCTCTTTTGTCTGCTCGGTCGTCCGTCTATCTGCCAGCGTCTGAATGTGTCCACTTCCTCACTGAGCATCTTCCGTCCTCACGTTTTTCTTCTTTCAAATGGCTTTTTTTTTTACAGTCTGTCACACAGGAAGTTGGGCCCCCCTAAACAAAGGTGGCAGCAGGCCGTTCTGAGGTTTGTGGGACAAAAGGGTCCCGGTGTCCCACATGAGTGACCACCCCAGAGCACAGCAGCAGCCCAATCCCAGTTTTTAAAGGTGAAAGTATTGTTAGGACGAGAAGAGGAAGCTGATTAAAGTAGTGTCTTGTATTCTCTCTGAAACATTAGAAAAATATGTGTTTATCTATTTTCAATCAAGATTCGCTGGTGTAAATAAGTAAGAAAGACTTTTTTGTTTACACCAGTGCCACACACAGCCCCTAGCGTCCCAGAGCTCTGTCGTCTGAATCAAACCATTTCTTCATCTTTTAGCGATTCTCAAAGATGACAGACTGTTTTTGTTACAGTGTTGGCCTGGAAAAGGCATTTTGCTTTACATCTAGCAGCTTCAGGGCTTTCCAAGCTAAAGCTGTCCTTAAGTTGTCAGTCTGTTGATTCTCACAGCGGCACTCTCTCTGGGATGGAAGCAATTTGTTTTTTAAGACGATTTGGCCCCTAAACCAAGAAGCTGCCTCTCTGCAATGTTTGATACTTTAATATAGTCCACTCAGCATTGTATGAAAATATTCAGATGCTCTGTTTATATGAGATTTTATTTTAAATTAATATTTTTTGTAAGACTAAATGAACATCCCACTCACCCAGTCTCACACACACTTTGGAACTTTTTGTTTCAAACCAGAAAAGGTGTAAAGAGTTGCAATTTTTGGAAAAAATCCAAAATATATGTTGTTCAAGACAGAAGAGGAGAGGGTTTCCAGCTGGGATGGTCTCCCTGTGCCTCTGCTACACTACATCAAAAGCACTTTTGAAACAGACCATAAATATCTCTCATGCCTTTTACATATTTACCCAAATTACTATTTGTGTCCAGCTCCAGTGGAAAAGTCCAATTGCTCCCAAAATCTCACATCCAAGGTCAAACTCTGAGTGCAGCCTCAGCCTAGTTTCTATACGTGGTGGGATGTTTGCTCAGCATTCAACCTCATAAACATCTAGACAGTGTTGAAAGCCAAAGATTTAACAAAAATCTGTTTTAAATTGTCGTAATCAAAGCACAGATCTGTAGCTGGAAGTTGCTGCAATCTGCCCAAAAAATGTTTTGACATTTTGAGACCCCTGTTGCAACAAGCATCGTCTTCTGAGCCTATCATGAGTGATCTGAATGCCTTACTGGAACAACACACACAATCTTATCCATATGCAATCAGTAAACAAGTGCAGTCTGGAAAGAATATAGAGTAAACTATAAACATTATATTATGTCTACAACTGGAAATCTGTTGAAAGTGAGCACAAAGACTCTCCTCAGTCTACATGAAAGAAATGTCTGGTAAGAAGTTGTGACAGTGCGCTTTAGTCTCATCTCTCTGTCAACGTGAAAGTGAGTCCCAGCAGCCCCAGGAAAAAAAATGAATGGGGGGGTCTTTACTCACCCTGCGTAGCGGTTGTTGTAGAGATAGGCACCGACGGGACATAGCATGTTACTGCAGATTATCACACAAGTCAGTAAAACGGAGGCGCGAAATGCTATCCTGTGGTCCAGTGCCATCCTTGACCAGCAGATCAAAGACGGAGGACACTTCGTAGGATGCAGACCAACTTAAAAGAAAAAAGACAGAAACTTAAAGGACTCTCGATCCAGCGCAGCATCAGCAGATGGGCAAAGTCATTTTGTTTCCGTGCGCTCCTGTGTACGTCTTCCTCTGACCCAGAAGGTGCAAAAGTCGGTCAGCTGGCACAAGGAGACACATTTACCTCCTCTTTGAAGCTCTGAGGGGAATTGCAGGGTAGCAGCTCTTTTTAAAATGAGGAGGACCTGAGTCACGTGGCCCGGTGTGGAGGCGAAGTTGGTAACCAGATCCCCCTCCGGTGCGCAACGCGCGCGGGGGGGATAATAGTGAACTGTGAACGTGTGTGCACAAAGTGTATTTTTTTTTTAAAATGGCAACTTGTGTCTCTTTACATTCTGAGTTATGCATAAAGGTCTCTGTGGAGACATGAAGTGTATCATGTAACTCAGCTCTATCACTTTGGAACAACTGGCGTATTCTTCACGTGCGCACCGCTCACGTCCTTTGAAGAAGACACTCAGCTCTTCCTTTGTTGTGATAAAACATCTGAGAGTTTCCACGGTCAAATATCCACATGTGCATCTTTATACAAATGACACACATTCAGTTCAAACTCTCACAAAGTCGTCAGCACACCTGTGATGTTTTCCATCATGTATTTTTGACACAAAGTAATAATAAAATCCTATTATAGTGCTGTAATGTGGTGCACCTTTGAGCCAAAACCTTGACCCGTATAAAAGAAATGGGTGTGGTAGGAGGAGGAGGAGATGGAAAAGCATCCGTAAAACAATAAGGGAGTCATTCAGAAGGTGGGAGCACAATAAGTTTGTAAATCATCTGCTTCCAGTTTGCTTATATCCAAATAGACTGCAGCCAGTGTCATAACCGGTCCCCAGCTCTGTCAATGCTTTGGCCTCGCTCCACCAGGAATTCCTCTGTGGAGCTGTAGATGGCTCTCTCTGTTATTCTAGGCTTTTCGTGCCTCCGTTTGATCCTCTACTTATCACCCAACACAGTGATTAAACGTCTAAGTCAACCGCCAGCCTTTTCCTTTTGTGATTGCATGGCAGCAGCACATTTTTCACATACTTCTCTCCAGTGTCAACAGTGCGCCACCTGTTTTACACCAATTACTGTACAGGAGACCCCTAATACACTGTGCTCCTCTTCACACCCCACTTCCATCCAAACAAACAAACAATCATACAGTACAGTGGTGTCCAGTGGCTTCAATGGGCAAAAAACAAGTGGAGTGGAGGTTGGTATTTTCCTACATTCACTCCAAATAAATGACACAAACTCAGGATTTATGTGTGGAGTTAGGAGTTAAAAAAATGTAAATAGGTTTTGTAGATATTGATGTGTTGATAGAGACATGCTGTGTCAACCTGTTGTCTATTAAATTCTCATAAACATCTAGTCTGGACATAGCATAAAAAATGTGATGTGATGTCTTTTTCTAATTTTAAATTTCACAAGTATTGTTTTGCCCTAATGACACATTTCAAAGGCGCACTACAGAAAATGATAAATTCCCTTTGCTTTGCTGTAGCTGTAAAATATGGGTGAAGAGAATAGGGTGAGTATTTGTCTTTTAGAACTCTGATGGGTGTTGAGTCCCCTTATTTATTGCATGGGAGGAGCATTTTGTCAGCACATCAAAGTTAATTCAGGGAGTGAATAAGTCCTTGGTTTAAATGTCAAATACATATCCTGCTCTTCTCTGGAAAATTTCATCAAACCTTAAATTGAATGTACCATGGTTAAAAGAGGGGGTTTCCAACAGAGTTATTTTTCAGAAATAACATAAAACCAAGAAAGTGTGTTTGAGCACGGCGACAGCTGGACACAGAAGCATATTCATAAAATGCTTTGCTTTGCTTTCTATGTATATCATGTTCGGGGAGCTGTAGGGAGAGTGAAAATGCTGGCATGTAAAGGTTGTTACATTGGCTGCTCGTTTAAGCGTGACATGTTGGGTACGGACCCGTGGGCTGAGGGCACTGCCAGCCGTCGGTTTGGTGTTGTTTTTAATACTCAGGAACGCAGGCCTGGGTGTGTGGCACTGCTTTGGGATTTGGGGTTGTGGTCTGCGGAGAGGTAAAGGACCAAGCATCTTTTTTAGAGCTCAGGTCTAAAGCAATTTTAGACTGGCACCCAGGGCCAGTAAATCACCATTTTTCTCCCTGAGCCTCAAACTGCGCTGAGGGGTGTGAAAGAGCTCTTTGATAAGCGTGCAGTCTGACAGCAGGGTTTGCACCGGTAGTAGTGGTGATGAGTGGGGGTCTGGTCAAACTGTGGGGCCTCTGGAGGATCTGAAGAATCATAGCTGACCCTGAGTAGAGCTGTGAGCGCCTATCTGTGACCATTTGACCCCGAGGGGGAAAGTGAAAGAGAGGAGGGGTTGGCAAAGGGTTAAAGATGAAGGCAGCACAAAGTGGACATTTTGGCAGCCAGAGGAAATTTGTCACTCACATATTGAATGAAAAACTTAGAAGGAGATCATCGCAATGACAAGGACTGACTTTTAATTAATGATCTCAGTCTGGAGATCAACCACTGAGTGCTTAAGCAGTCATCCATCATCATGAGACAAAGGCATAGATGAAACGTGAGTTACACTAAGCTTCACTCAGACATCTGCAGCCCAAAGACTCCCATCTGTTTGATTACAAAGCACAAAGGCTTGCTTACAGTAATAGAAATCAGTGTGCATTACAGGGGACCTTGGCAGAGGAGTGTGGTGGTTAGAGAATAGGAGAGGAGTCAATAATGTAGAAGAGGATTTCTGAGGAGTGCTGCTCGTCGGTAGAGCCATTAAGATTGCTTACATTACATAGCATGGAAAGACTGTCCAGAGCATTACACATCAGGCTGTGGGAGCAGCTTTTTGACCCATTAAATAAAGTGTTGCACGGTCACTGTAACATATGCTGTGGTTATGATGTAGTCTACGTGATACGCAGGTATACGCCGTATACCTACCATAAAAGGCCAAGAATTTCCATATAACCACTGAAAAATGCACAAAGATACACATCAGCATGGTTTTGTGACATAACTTTCACTTCCCGTTCATTTTCTGTGTTACAAAGCGGCCACTTTTGGACCATATGGCGCTTTTCCACTGTATGAAATGAGTTGTTTTCAAGTTAGAGCCTGGTTAAAAACGTGCTCTGATGTTTTCAGAGATATGAGCTTGAGCAACGACCTCCGTCAGGTCGTCGACAAACCAGGTGGTCAGAGCCATAGACTGTATATAAAGATTATACAGTCTATGGTCAGAGCTCATGTTATTTTTCAGTTGACGTTTTTAAATAAAATGTTAACATGGCAGTAAAGCACTGTTATTGTACATTGAACCAATCTATTTAGTGTTTTCCCCATATAGTAGAAACTTGTTATGCTGACTATAACCGTGCAGACTGTCAGCTTGCAGGTACAAATGTTTCCCTGCCGTCATTGCCTCATCACTGCAGCAACATATTTGAAGTAAAAACAACTCATTTCTCACCTGAAACACTCTTCAAGCTGCTTCCTGTGACGTCACAACAGTAGAATTCTGAAGATACTTCATCAACTTTCTCCTCCTTCGCCTGATGGCTACACGGAAAAAGGACTGTTTTCTGTATTGGAAACGCAAC
>OOFC01050905.1:34804-62277 GCA_900323345.1 Pseudochromis fuscus | reverse complement strand
ACTAAGTAAAATTAATAATGAACCAAAACTGAGGTCTCGAGGTCAGCTGCATCATTAGAGTGGAAAATACAAGTCTGTGTGTGTGTGTGTGTGTGTGTGTGAGTGTTCTTGTGCGTGCTACTAAATGAGGACCAGAACTCACTTTTTTACCAACAGAGTGAGGACAGTTTCAGAAAGTAAGGACATTTTGGCCGATCCTCATTTCTTCAAAGGGCTGTTTCAGAGGTAATACTTGGTTTTAGGGTTAGAATTAGATTTTGGTCAGATCAACGGGGAGAGGCACTTATTTGTGATGGTTGGGGTAAGGGGCATTATGTCAACCAGTGTCCCGACAAAGACAGAAGTACACGTGTCTGTGTGTGTCTGCATAGTAGCCTGCAAGTTGACAAAACAGAACAAAAAGTGGCTTTGTTCCAGTGTGTGTGTGTTGTATACAGGTATTGTACAGTCTGTGCAGGAGGACACTGACAGCTAAGTGTAAAAAATATGAAATTTCACACCCTGTGCTTTCCCTTTTTTTCCCGTCCCTTTCACTATAAATAGCTCCTCAGATTTTTTTTTCTCTCTCTCTGTGTTGCCTGCCTGTTTAGTTACATTTTTATCAGGTTGAGGTTGGCATATTTTTCTGACAAGCAATTTCAAAGATAGCATCTCAATTTCAGACTGGCCTCTCTTCAGATGGGCCCCTGTTCTGCTGGGGTCATTTCCCAACCTGTAAAACAATTTCTGCAGTCACAGCTTCACGTCGTGGGAATTGATATCTGGCCATGATCATTTAGATGACTAATGTCTTATCAGAACTGCATGTCAGTGGGCATGTAAGCTGTCCCACTCTCTCTCAGTGGGCTTTAAATGTCCACATCGTCAACAGCTGCTGCTAACACGGAGCTGACACCTTGCAGTCTATTGACAGGGCCGAGCCGGGCATGGATTTCTGAGAGGTGATAAGGCCAACTGTGTCTGCACTCGGTGGCCTCACTGTGGCTTTGTTATCGCTACATAAAGATAGCAAAGGAATCCATTACCGGGCACATGGAAGCAAAATCTGCAGCTGATATCAGTGCATTTGATTACAAACAGCAAAAGTGTAAAGCGTTGCACTCTTAACCTCTCGCTTCATTTCTAACATTGAATTGTGAGTTGTACCTGAAATGGCAGATCAGCTGCTTTGAACCTCCTCTTTTGGCAGTCCTGATGTAAGAAGAGGAGAATATGACAAAAAAAAAAGAGTGACCTCCATGCAAAGAGGAAGGAGTGAGAGAGGAGGTGGAGGTTTGTCATTGTACGTGCCTGTTGAAGCACAGTGCAGCAGGGAGGTCAGGTTTCAGTCTCGCTGTTTGCAAAGCTCACATGCTTTTAGAAGAATAGACTCAGGATGTGAAATGGTGGTGAACTGCAAAAGGACTCCTCTGCATCTCTGTCTGTGTGCACCTCACACTGATTTCTCGGATGCACACACACACACACACACACACACACACACACACGCCCTCCACTTCCCTTTTCCCCCTCAGAAACTCTAAACCTCCTTTTAGCTCTGTTTGTGAGCGGAGGTCATGGTCCAGCTGCCAGCCTGGGAACGGTGGCAGCCAGTACGGGACCAGTAGCTGGAAATCTGAGGAATAGTAAACAGAGCGAGAGCGTGTGTCAACAGAGGAGGATCGGGGAGTTTCTGTATGGCCAGGCCGGCCCGGGGTAAAAGCAGCACAGCTGAGATGATATGATGACTTAATGCAGTTTCAAGTGCCTGACTTCTACACCAGGCTATTGTGGGATTGATAGCGTGCGAGCAGTGAAATACTAACAAGGTACTTGTATGGCACATAATGGCCTTTTAAGCGGAACGACTGAAAGAATGTTTTTCAGGACATTTTCCCGCTTAAAAAAGTGTGAAATGGAGTCGACACAGTACAGAGATATCCAAACACTGATATAGTATGACTGCTTATTGTAACTTTTAGCACTTTCTGTCCTCTGCACAGCCATTTCACAGATGAATGAAATAGTTTATTTTTGGAAATGTGCTTCTTGGCTTATTGGAAGTAGATAAGAGGAGTGATAGTGCTCTCATGTCTGTGGTTATAAAGCTCACAATAGCTAAGTAGCTAACTTATAATCCTTTATGTGTTATGGAGTATCCTACCTCAGATAATGGAAGATGGACTAATGGCGCGTTTTCACTGCATGGTACCGCCTCAGCTCGTCTCGGTTTGTAGCAGCAAAAAGTACCTGGAACTTGGTACCTGGTAGGTAGAAGTAGGTACTAAAATCTTATTGGTTGGAATTGACACTGCGTCATCACTGCGTGGCCCGGAAACATTTGTACCTACAAGCCGACAGTCTGCACGGTTACAGTCAGAATAACAAGTTTCTACCATGTGGGGAAAACCACTACATGAATTGGTTCAATCTACGATAACAGCACTTCAGTAAAATTTTATTTAAAAACGTCAGCTGAAAAATACGTGAGCTCTGAGGCGCCCGGTCAGTGGAACAGCTGATGGAGATTGTAGCCAGAGCTCACATCGCCAAAAACATCGGAGCAAGTTTTTAACCAGTCTCTAACTTGATGAATTAAAAACATATTTGAAGTGAAAATGACTCATTTCTCACCTGAAACAGTCTTCAAGCTGCTTTCTGTGACGCCACAACAGTAGAAATCTGAAGATTCCTTCATCAACTTTCTCCTCCTTCACCTGATGATTGGCTACAAGGAAGAGGGATTTTTTTCTGTAATGGAAATGCAACCGAGGCGAGTAGATACCATGTGGGCTGGATGGATTAACTGCACTTTGTATGGACTTAATACAGTTTGTTTTTTTTTTCCGCTACTGGACTAGTAAATTTCCCTTTGGTGATTAATGAAGTTTTTTCATACAAACACACATAGCTAGCTTGTTCGGTCCAAACACAACAAAAATCCAAACTCCAGAACCTCCCAGAAGATTCAAGTTATCACTCAAAAATGAGCCCAATGCAGAAGTGCAAAACAAATGCAATACCGCCAATGACCACTAGATGCTGGCTCAAAAAACTCTTGCTCAAACTCAGTACTCAAACAGTTTTTCCCACAAGTCATTCTGTCATTAGCTAAGGTCAGTTCCTCTTATTAGTGCTGGAGGTCCATGTGAAAATCGTTTCATCATTAAGTAGCTGAGACCAGACCTGAACTTACGTCCCATAGACATTGGGCAGTGTCCTCGGGTTCAAGGGTCAGACTCACCTCCACAAACCAAAGGGTGATGTCACATTGGCTTCCTCTATGGTACCATCGTATTGCTATTAAACCAAGTCAAAGAGTGAAAATATCTCACCAAATCTTCCTTTCATTTGTCCATTGAGCAGCAATTACTTACTTGCATGGATTACAATAGGTTTTGAATCCACCTTACATTGTATATTTCTCTTATTTATTATCAAGTGCAATGCCTACTTACCTCTACCAAAGAGGTTGTTTTCACCTGTGTTGGTTGGTCTGTTTAATGAACAGATCTCAGTCATTTTTACCTGGAGATCAAATGACTTGTACTCTCTGAGAGCTCTCTAGTTTTCAAATTGGTAAACTAGTGTTTAGGTCTCCTAATCAAGACATATAATTGGTATGTAAAGCTGATGCTGATGGTTGTTCGTGTAGTTGTGTCATTAGCTCACAGCGGTGTCTGGGAGACACTCCCTGTTGATGCCATTCCTCACAGTTGTTTTGTTTTCATCTTTTTCTCCTTTTTCTTTCATCTTCATCCAAGGCCAGCTTCCTCTCTGTTGTAGGTGAGATCAAAAAATAAAGACAGGGGCTCCTCAGCTGGTTATGTTTGGGTCAGGGCTTTCGTCTGAATGTGATTTTACTGCAAAAACAAAACAAAAAAAACCTCTCAAACTGCTTTCCAAAATTATGGTTGCACTTTCCTCTCTCATCAATAACAGTGTTGATGGGTGTTTGAGGACGGTGGGAGTGTGACAGTGCACAGTGTTTATGGGTGGCCTCCTCTCTGTGCTGCAGGGTCCCTGTGGAGCTGATGAGGTGCTGCCTCCTGACCCGTTCCAGTCCCAGCAGCCCAGAGTCCAGCACAGCTTCGTCCAGGAACATTTCCAGGCGCAGTACAAGTGAGTTTCTAAACACACTACACACACATCTGGACCAGCTGGTCCAAAGCAACCTGATCGGATCAGCTCTCGAAAAACAGGTAGTTCGAAAATAAAACAAAGATTCTGAAATGGGATTAGATTATGTCACCCAGTCTTGGTTATCTGGATCAAACCTGTAGTTTGTGTTGTGCAAAACTTTTTAGCAGGATTGTGGTGTGATCCAAAAAAATCAGAATTCTTCTGATCCCAATAGAAGTTTTGGATTCAGGGACAAAATTGATCAAATAATACAACATTTGCATCCTATGGTGTAGAAACATATTTATATTTTTCAATTCGTTTGAGTATCTCATTAATAAAGTTGGTAAAATACATGTCTTACAGTACAGTCAAGAAAAAAGAAGCATATCATTCATACTATATGTCAATTACCGTATTTTCCAGACTATTGAGCGCACCTGTCTATAAGCCGCTATTGAATTTATTCGAACAGTTTCATGTGGTCCGCTCTGACCGGGTCTGATGTGACGAGGCTAAATGTGTCGGCAGCACGGAGCTTGCTAGCTTGTAAAAAGCTAACGAGCTTCGTGCCGCCGATACATGAGAAACACCGCTGTTTAAGCCACAGGGTTCAAAGTGAAAAAAGTAGCAGCTTATAATCCGGAAAATACAGTAAATTGATTTTTATTAATTAAAACACATGTTTTTGCATTTGTGAATAATGTGTCTTTGTTGTGGCTCAGATGTGGACTGAAAGTTTGAAGAAAAAAAAGAAAATGAGAGCAACATGTTCCTGTTGTTCCTTACAGAGCCACTAACCAACATGGTGACGTCACATGTAGAGCCCTGCTATTCCAGTTTTGGTAAAACTGAAAAGTTCTGGTTCAGGGTGATCCAAAAATCTGGTGCAGAATAAATTACTTAATTCTGAATAGCAAAATATGGGTTTTATAAATCTGGATTATTCTGATACAGGTGCTAGAAAAATAAATCTACATCAGCAACAAATTAACAGGTGGGCCCTCAGGTCTTGGTGACCTGTAAAACCACACAGTGAGTTCTTGGGATACACACTATAGTTTGTTGATGGTCTAGAGTTGTGCTCATAAGTTTATGTACCCTGGCAGAATTTGCAATTTTTTTGGCCATTTTGATCGGGGTAACTTGGGTAGTTTCTGTTGTCATTGTGATTCAAAAAGAGTACGCAGTTGTTTGACAATAAATACCTTCATCCAACCAGTAACCATGTGTGAAAAAATGGCCAAAAAAATCACAAATTCTGCCAGGGTATGTAAACTTATGAGCACAACTGTAGTCCGTATACTGCATATAGAAATGGACAAATCAAGCACAGCTCAAAAATGAAGCCAATGTGTGAGTGCAAAGAAGTGCAATATTCCCGACGGCCACTAGATGTGGGATCCAATTGACTTCAATTCATAAATCATCATTTTCAGTCATGAAATACGCAGTCACCAGATTTTTTTCTACAAGTCATTGTGATGTCATCAGCTAAAGTTAATTCTTCTTCTCAGTGATCTGCTCCATCTGATAATATTTCATCGTTAAGTTGATATTAGGCTTCAAAAAGAGGGATATTTCAGGGTGTGGCTGGTTTGATTGACAGGCCTGGTCTCCAATGAGATCAGTACTGAAGTCTCATACACATTGGGCAGTGTCTTTAGGTTCAAGGGTCAAACCTGCCTCCTTGCTCCTCCCATCATATCCAAATATGGTCACTCCAACCAGCCAACATTTCGTTCAAATGCTTAAACTCATGGCTCCAAGTCCATAACCTAATGGGTGACATCACGTTTGCTTTGTCCAATCTCTACACAGTCTATGATCCAGTCACAGCTCGTTCGAACCATAACCGGGAACACGAGGTGTGTCAGGCTTTAAATCTCTCCTGTTGAAACCTCTCTGCACAGGACTGTACTGAGAGACAGTCTTTATTTAAAGAGTTCAGATACCTGTGTCTTTGTTTCTGCTTCTGTACCAAAAACAATTTTCAACATCTTCTTTGTTGAGGTTAGATACTCTCTTTTCCAAAGGCCAAATATCAACACATACCATATAATTACATGTCTTGTGAGTATTATTTACTGCTGTCATGTTGTCAGATGGTCTAAATGTCAGGTTTCCCTGCAACATAAAGGTCACAGCTTAAATAGCCACTGCAGACACGTCTGGTTTGTTTGGTCCAGTCTCACATTGTGTGGATAGAGGACTACAACATAACACCTGTGTAGTGATGGCACCGCATCACACAGTATACACCTGACACAGTTGTTCAGGTTTCATCAGATTAGAGCGTGAATGCTAAACACAGGAAATCTTCACACACACACACACACACACACCAGTAATTACCAAGCAAACCAAAGCAGTAGTTCTGAAAAGGCCCAATGAAAACGTGTCCTGGTTCCTCAACCTTTGTGCCTCTTAGGAAAAAACAAAATCCCTTCAGTACAAGTACTTATTCAGAGTGATTACCTTTTGTGCTGAAATAATTAAGGCTGTGAGCTGCGCCAATGGTCAAGTATTTTCCCTGTTGTAATACCTTGTGAATTTGAATTACAGAGATATTTTTTTCTTTATTAAAACGGTTCCCGTTGACAAATAACGGCCTCATTATCAACATTTTTCATGCAGCTGGATGTCCTCATGACTCCCATCAGTCTGTCTTCCAGCAGATAAAGAGGCAGTTAATTTTGCTCATAATGTATGCATCTGTCAGCTGTAGCCTGCTGAGAGCCGAGCGTCATTCACAGGTCGAGTTTATCTGGCAAATACCAACACTTGTCTGAGAGGATGTGAAAGACATTTGTACAGCCAGATTTCTGTAAGGGGTTAAAAAGAAAAAAATCTTCACTCTGCTTCACTGTGATCTAGTCAGTTTAAAATTTGGTTTCCACTCACTTTTGTTTCACATCATCCCATCATTTAGGTCAGTGGTTCCCGACCAGGGGCACTTGTACACCAGGGGGTCGTTCTGCAGTAGCCACAGGGTAAAATGATCTCAGCTCATCTGAAAAGACAGATAAAAAATGAAATAGGCAGCCAGTAAGTAGCACATAAGTGATTAAAATGGAGAAATAATGGTAATGAAAGTTAAACAAAAAAGAAAAAAGGTGAATGATTAATTGGTTGGAACAGCTAGCTAAAAGAATACACAGTTGAAACTGCTAGCTAACATTAGGAATAAATGATTAAGTAACAAAAACAGTTTCAATTGTTAGCTAAAAGTAGACAAATTAAATAGCTACCTAAAAGTAGTCATAAATAGTTAGACATTAATAGCTAATAGAAAGGTTAAACAGTTTAATTTGTTTGCTAACAGTAGATTTATTTCTGTACTAAACAGCTGAGCTGTTGTAAATAATCTGCCTCAGGACGGGTGAACATTATATCTGTTTGTTTGTTTCTGCCTCAAGATCAGACTGGTGAAATGTGATAGCTTCTTTACTGTTAATGTAAATATTGTGACAGTTGATAACTGGCTGCAAAGTTTTTTTTAACTTTTATTATATTTTGACTATTTATTGAGTTATTTGCATTATTGAGGATTGCTGCTCCAATTTCATTGTACTGGTTATAATGACGATAAATCTAAATCATAAACTGATAAAACAGCTAGCCTAAAGTATGGACATCTGTAAATTTGGGTAAATGAAGTAGCGACTAAAAGTTTGAAATAAACTATTGAATAAACAGTTAAAAAGTTCAATTAAACGTGATGGATAAAGGATGATAATAGTATCGATGTAAAGATGAATCAATATGAATTGGTGCTTGTGACTCATTGTGAATGTAAAATCAATCAAACCATGGTATTGATCAGTTTACTAAAGTGTAACATCATTCTTGAGTCATGAAATACACACATATCTCATACATACAAGTCGTTCAGATGTCATTAGCTAAAGTGAATTCTTCTTAACTTTGGAATCACAACTATTACCATTTTTCTGAAACTGTCTTATTTCATTTCGTATGAAATAAGGAAAATGAAGGACTATTTCAAGGTATTGTAAAGAAGTATGTCAGATTGCATCGTATCACATCACATTGCAGGGAATTGCATCAAATCGTCCTGTTATTAAAAGCAGATTGTGAATCGTATCGAAGCATCAGCATCAGATCATCCTCCAGGGGAGAGATGCACACCCATAAAGAATAATATATTAATAGTAATGAATAAATAACAAAAAAAGTAAGAGTAATAGATTGTTAACTAATAAATAAATAGCACACACTAAACTGAGCTAAACATTCACAGCCCTCATAAAAAGTTATTTTAACAATATCCACTTTATATAATTTAGTTTTAATCCAGAAATGGACACAAATTGGGAAAACTAATTAAAAACTAATTAAAAAACTAATTAAACTGTTTTTTGTGTAACATTTTTTAGATCCCCATTTCCCAAGATACATTTTTTTGCCCGTTTTGGGAAAACAAATGTTTTCCCCTTGTTATATAGTTTTTCTGTCACCTTTTTATACCACTTTATTAACAGATAATTAGCTATGTCCTTCATTGTTTTGTCTCCTTGGTTTAAATAAGGTGGAAAAATTTTGTTACATACTAATCAACAGTTAATCACTATTAGATATTTAAGAGCAAACTAAAATAAAAATCAATATTTCACATCTTCATGTTATCTGAAGTGTCCAGAAAACCATTTTCTAAAACAAAATCCTACTGAAGTATAATAAATAACACTTTGAACATAGGCTTTTATTTTGGATTCTGACATAAATTATGAGAATATTGTTGAATGTTGGTTTTGTCCAAATTCTAATTTAACAATGAAAATCTATTATTCATGTACAATTACAGTGTCTTTTGTTCACTAAAACTCTAAAAAAAATTTCCGTTTTTGTGTTTTTCTTCTGTATTCCTTCATCATTACTTGGCGGCTGTGGCTCAGGTGGTAGAGCGGGTCGCCTGTAAGGTTGTGGGTTCGATCCCCAGCTCCTCCTGTCCACATGTTGAAGTGTCCTTGGGCAAGACACTGAACCCAAAGTTGCTCCTAATGGTAGCTAGCACCTTGCATGGCAGCTCGGTAGCCATAGGTGTGTGTGAATGGGTGAATGAGTTGTTTTGTAAAGCGCTTTGGGACCTAGCTAAGGTTGTGAAAGTACTATTTAAATGTACTCCAATTACTGTTTTTACACTCTTATAACCTGCAGTAAAGAGGCTGCTTTGAGGGCTTTTGACACCACATTTGCCGTAAAGTGCAACATCTCAGCTCATCTCAGCTCTTTTCCATTAGTGCAAACGTAACTACGGTAACAGGCGCTGCTTGTGCAAAAGTGTCACCGGTGACGCATTTGGTTTTAAAGGGTTAAAGAGTTTGAAATGAAACATGGAAGACGCTGTTGATGAAGAGTCCAACTGCTCTGTGGAGCTGCGTCAGATAAAAAAACAAAGGTTGGGAAACACTAGGTTATCAGTCCTGTAACGTCCAATCAATAAACCCCTTCCTTGTTCATTTACGCAAGTCTTCTGTTTCCAGCTCCTGATGCTTCACCATATACCATCCCATACACCACCAAACACACTGAGCAATTACACAGTTATCAGGCTCTGCACCAAGATTTGATCTGTTTTTAATTAATAAACTTTTTCACAAGTGTGGTCCTTCCAGACTCAACCCGCTAATATCTCATTTGTCTGTACCTTCCTCTTCGTCTGCTAATCCCCTCGGAAAATTGTCAGCTCCGTGTGACTGCCCGTAATACATCTGTCAGAGTGCATCTCTTAATTGCTACCCTCGCTGTCAAATGCTTCAGCCGTGACACCTTGGGTGTGTCTGCACAGGAGGCAGCAGTCATAGCAGCCTGGCAGGCAACATTTGTTCCTCTCTCCCACTCAAACACTGTCCTAGCCAAGGAGAGTGGGTGAGACGGCACGGAGAGAGAGAATATATATACACCACTGGGTTGGCTTAGTGCAAACTTTACAAAAGGAGCTCTAGCATATACAGTAAGTGTACAGTCTCAGTCTATTTTAACACATCGCAGACGCCGTGCATCACCAGGCGGACGTTTTAAATGGACATAAATACTGTATGAATATCACTGCAGGAACTGGACTCTGAACAAATATTTCTTGTCCCCCTTTGTCCCCCTGAAGGAGCCGAGTCCCGGGGCTGCACCACTGCCTGTGTAACACTCCACCATGCAGTGTCCGATGTGATGCAGCATCTAGAGCTGACAGACCGGAGAGTTATTCCTGTAATAGCCCGGTTTGTCACTATGCAATCATCAGGAGCATTATACATGTTCAAACAAGTTAAATCACTGTCCAGGCAAGTGGGAGTCAGGAGGGATTACACCCTAATTCATGTTGTGTGTCATCACACTCTGGAGGTGAGGAAAACACACATTTTGAAGCTTTATATGGGGATAAATTACATTTCTACCTGTTTGTCATCACTGATTCATAAATTTGTAGCACCCTGTACTCCAGCTGGTCAAGTGGGTAAATTAGATTGTGATCATTTACTGTATGTGGGTGACTCACCGTTGGAATAAAAATGTCTGTCAGGCACCGCGCAGAAGCCAAGTGACGGGCAGCCGAGCGTTTCAGATTACAAACGTGCTGCAGTTTCGCCGCGGCTCGTCTTACCTCGATGCCACTTTCCCAGAGAGTCGCTCTCGTCTCTTTTCTCCGAATGGGTGGCAGCAGTCTGCGTGACCTTTGTTTTGATCACATCTCCTGAATGGTTGTGATTTGTAGCGTGGGGCTTCTGTGCTTTGTTTACAAGCCCACTAATGGATCTTTTTATGATTTGGATGTTGTAATTTTAATTAGTGAATTATGAGACACACATTAAGGTTGATGCCTTTTCAATTTCAGGTCATGTGGTGAATAAACAGCAGAGGATCGCTGCCAGGATTAGTGAGAAGAAGTAGCCGCCAATCAATTCAACATCAGACTCTTTAGATTTGTTTTTAAAGAAAGTGAATGGATAAAGAAACCTGAGTGACGTGTTAAAGTTCATCCCTCCACTGGTGGGTTATAGTGGAAAGCATCAAGCCCAGAGTCTCTTCAGCATGGCTGCATCCCAGACTGGGGGGTGGGGGGATACATACCTCTCAACCTCTGCACGCTTCCTCCATTAGAGCATCACCAGAATATCAGCCCCTTTCCTTTGCTCCTTTTCTCTTTTTAAGTGTTTTAGAGCAGTGCCGGGGACATCTATGTTTTAGTGGAGCCTGAGTGTGATTTGTATGCATGGAGTGCAGTTACCCTCACTGTTTCCTGGCGAGAATAAGACATCCGTAGGGCAGCCATTCTACTCTGCCAAGAGGGAGAGATCCACTAAGAGCCCGTGTCAGCTGGGCTTGCTTGAATAGAGCTTTATTCACTCCCCCCCATCTCCTCCCTCCACAGGGTCTGTCAGGTGCCTTCCTATAAGGGAAAAATTTCAGTTTATCGACCTTGCCATCGTAGGACTCTGAAGGTTGACGGTACAAAGGTGTAGGGGAGCTGCATATTGCTTAGAGAGCCAATGAAAAGCATTGTTTTGGTATGTTTTCAACACCAAATTTCATTTTTGAAATTGATTCCTCACTGTAATTTTTATTTATTTTAACTGTAGCAGGTAACAAGTCTCTGTTTTTATGGCAGTTTTGTGTTCACACCAAACAGGAAGTACATTTTTGCCTCGGAGTACTCCTCGTCGACTTCAACCTCCGCCATCAACAATGAACGAGATTGTAAATTTTGCTGCTTTTTACCTGTTGTAGTCCCAGAAATGGTGAAAATCCCCCTTCTTCTTGTTTTATCCCCGTCCAGAGCCAAAGGTTCATCCTAAAGTTCTCAGCAGTCACAGACGGCAATGAATCACAATGCTGATTGGGTTTCGCGATGCCATGGGACGTGAATTTTTGGCTCTAGCTAAAACTTTTTTAACTTGTTCAGATGTAAATTTGGAGTGAATTTGCATCTTTTCGCTTCACTTGCATCTTTACATTCACTTCACTTTGATGTGAATGCAGGTTTAAAGGGGGTCATTACTGCTAATTTCTTCTAAGTTACTCAATAAACATCTAATGAGTCATACTTAAGTTTCAGGAACAGATCAAACCATAAAAGTTACAGCATTATGCTCTTAATTAAAACTCAACACTTTGTGTAACATTAGCCTTTGAGTGGATTTCTTAACCAGGCTTTTATTGTGAAACACTTACGGCGACACTATATGTATATATATTTCTCACCCTGTTTTTCCTCCATTTGAATCTGAGTTTCAGTCTTTATTTGTTCAACCACATCGACTATTACAGACCTGACTTTTAATTGATTTGATGTGTTTTCATGAGAGAAAATACAGTAACTTTTACTACTACTACTACTTTTATTTTTAATTTTTCCAGTATGATTTCATCCACATACATCTCCTTCATGTTTGTAATGATGTGGATATGAACATATTATTGTTTTCCATGTGAAGTCTCCCGGTGTATTCAGTCAGTCTTCCACTCTGTGTACTTTATTGCTACTTTTATGTTTCCCGTAAGTCCATTATGAATTTATGTGCAGCATGGTGCATTCCTTACTGTTGCAGTGAGAGTGGTTAATCAAACCGTCATTGATTAAAAAGTTGTTTCCTCTCACATACTTTCAGATTTATATCTGCCATGCTGATGATAAAACAAATGAAAAGCTAAATCAGAGTAATGGCATTAGCTCCGGTTTCTCTAAGTTTCGCTCATATAAACTGTGCAGACGTCGACTGTGGTGAGTTTTCAATCCCAGCAGAAAAAAAATCAAATCACTGGGAATATGTGTAGACCTGAGTAGGTCGTTAACAGCCGCACCATCCTTCACACTTAAACAGTTACACACAGTCATACCACAGACCTGCGGATGCAGCCACAGCGTTTTAATGTTAACACTAAGAAAACTACGCTCCGGAGAATAGTTTTATTCTCTTTCCCACCAAATATATTTTCCAGCTGGTTTGGAAATAAAACCTCAAAACTCTGACTTCCACCAGGCTCCCAGAAAGAAGATAAAATTGGTTATAGCCTCAGTAAGTGTAAAATACATCCAGTGAAGATTGAGCCTGGGAGGGCTGCTCAGTCAGTTACAACAGCACCGTCACGATCATTGTACATCAGAACCACTGATGTATCAGATTGAGTTTATACATTAGTTTTAGATCATTATTTAAAGGGTTCATATGTTGTTTCTACTCTGTCTGTTTCCACTTTGACTCCCATTGTCTACTGTGTCCAATACCTTTAGCTAAATGTTACCTGTAGTTATTACTTCATTATGACTTTTAAGAAGTACTAAAAACTTTAATCAAACCAAAACATGACTGCTCTGAATACCTCCAGTATATGAGCATCACTCACATTATGAAGACAAATAGAGCGCTGTCTTTCAATTTTAAATAACGTTTCACTTAATTAGGTCTATTTACAGAAAGTCTTATCCTGGAAATCCTCCTCAGATTAGCTGAAAATACTGAACAAAAGATTTAATTTAGTGGCAGGACAGTTTACAGAATCACTTCCAGCAATCTGCCCATTAACTTCAGCGGGCTCTCTGACTCATTGTTCAGACAATTATCTCACCGGAATAACTTATTTCTTCCAGTGGAATTGAGAGGGATTAATTGAAAGAAGAGTAATCATGAACAAAAGGGACTCGATGGAAAACTGTTGGAATAGAAAATCACTGCTGTGCATCTGTTTCTGCGTATTCAAATGCAAAGGAAGGGAAAGCGTCACTTAGGAAAGTTCCCTGGTTTTCTCTGCTCGTGATCCTATAATGGCATTGCATGTGCAGTGAAGGTGACGCAACAAGATGGAAACCGCCGCCGCTGCTTTGCGTTTATAACGCCGATCACCCCAGGGGGCTGCTTCGACTACCTCTACCCCCGCCCTCCATCCCTCGCCTCTCTCATTCTCACCGGTTACATCACTCACCTTTTCCTTTCTCACAATCAGATCAAGGCATCTGAATTGAACACTGTGTTCATTTTCGCCGCGGTGTACACTTGTGTAACAAGATTAAGCCATCTCCTTTCCTGCCAGACTTAATCAGGAGGACTTTGAGATTAATTTGAAAGTCTGTGTCAAGTCAGCGCGGCTGTTTTGTCGAGACTAATGTGTATGTGGTCTTTCTTCTCTTCAGATCTTCACTGACGTGCCCACACTGCCTGAAACAGAGCAACACCTTTGACCCGTTCCTCTGCATCTCACTTCCCATCCCTCTCCGACAGACCAGGTGAGCGCTGCTGTTTTTAACACAGACGTCTGACGAACTCTTTCAAATAAAAGGTGAATGGATGTCTGTTAGTACCGAGCTGTATGTGGAATAGACCAAGGTAACATAATGTCACCCACTGGTTTGTGGACTCACATTTTGAAGCCAAGACTTTGAATATCGCCATGTTGGTTGTTTGGAGCCAGAAGTGACCATATTTGAAGGGAGGAGCGAGGAGGCGGGTCCGACCCTTGAACCCGATACCCCTTTTCCACCAAACAAGAACGGGTGCTAATTCCGGGCTGGTGCTAGTCCTGGTGGTTAGTTGGTTCAGATCCCGTTTCTCCTATGAACCGGTTTGCTTTTCCACTGGCAAGGAGCCAAGTTGGGGCCGCGTCACCGTAAAACATCAGTACGTCACTGCATAGGGAGCCGGTTCACAACAAGCTAGCAAGCTAGCCGCTGTTAAACTACTGCTACCGTCGCTCCACCAGCTCCTGGTGTAGTCGCTGCTTAATCGGTGCTAAGTCTGGCCAGAAGTGGGGCCAGAGGTGGTCTTTTAGCAGCTGGGGCCGGTTCTCGCAGTGGTGGAAACACAACAAACTGGGGCTAAGTCAGGAACTGGCCCTGGAACCTGTTTAGTGGAAAAGGGGTACCAATGTGTATGAAGCTGCGGGAGACCAGACCTGTCCATCTAACTAACCACGCCCCTGAATCTTCCTCTTGTTGAAGCCTAATTTCTGCTTAATGATGACTTTTATTTTTTCAGATGGACCAGATCACTGATAAGAACAGCTGACGTTAGCTAATGACATGAGCATTTTTGAATTGGAGTTAATTGGAGCCAGAGGTTTTTTTTGGAGCCAGCATCTAGTGGCTGTCGGGAGTATTACGCTGTTTTTGATCTTCAGTATCGGCTTCATTTTTAAGACTTAGCTGCTTCGTCCATTTCTATATGTGATCTATGATTACTACACAGTCCAACTGGAACTAGGTAAAGCTGAAAAGATGAGTTGATCAACAATAAATTCATGAACAATTTTAATAATCAACTAGAGAGCACTAACCTCTGCTAAGGCATAAACCAGCTGAACTTATTCTGCTCTCCCTGAGTGGAGGTGTTTGGTTTGTTAGACTGATAAACAGTTCTCCAAATGAGAGACAAAGGTTTCAAGTGTCAGACAGTTTATTTGTTTCCTCTCAAATGAAGGTACTGAATAAAGCATATATTTCCTAAACTCTGTGGAGACAAGTGCTGATTCATTGTTAGTCCAGTCTGCTGCTCTACATCAGCACTACACACAGACCAGCTACGGCAACCCAAATGTGCCAAAACTCACATTTGTAAATGTCACACTGCAGCCACAACTTAGTGAAAACATACATGTGAGAAGGGGGCAGTACAGTACTGATGCTGTAGACCAGCGGTCCTCAACCTTTTTTGCACCACAGACCGGTTTAATGTCGGCATTTTTTTCACGGACCGGCCTCCAAGGTGTGGCAGATAAATACAGTGAAAATAATAAAACACGACCGGCATAAAAAGTTGTCCTCTTACCCTTTGCAAAGAAGCTCTCCAAACACGTTTGTATTTTATTCATTTTCGCTAGTTTGCGGGCGTATTTTTAGGCTAACGTATCTGACGTTGTACGTGATAGCTGATACGTTTTATCACGTGACCGAGACTAGCGTATTGACGTGTCAAGTGGCAACGACAAAAGTTAAGTTGAAGAGAATCTGGTCATTCCTTTCAAAATAAAATGTCTTTCAGACTTTAATAATCAACGCAACTGAAGTTATATTTTCATTTATTCTTTCTGTGCGGCTTGGTAACAACTTCCTCACGGACCGGTACCGGTCCCCAGCCCAGTGGTTGGGGACCACTGCTGTAGACTGAACACAGTTGCCCTCTTGTGGTGAGGTAACAACACTATCTTGTTAAAACAGTTAAAAGAGATAGGGAGTTTCAGGGATTTCTGGTTCCCATCCTCTGATCATTTCTTTCTTGGATCGTTTCCCATCTCTCAAAAAGAAATTCATCGACATCAGTTCAGTAGTTTCTCCGTAATGTTGCAAACGAACAAACAACCAAACACCTAAACTAACCACTTTAGTAATCCATCACTCATGTCAATGTGTTTCAAGTTCTCCAAGGCTGAGTACACCAGCTTCTAACCACATATCACACAATGTCAGATTATTGTTTAAGCCGGAGGCTCTTAAACAAAACGAGGGTTAGGATCCGTAAACATGTTGGACAACACCCAGCTTTGTTCACGCACCCTGACCACAGTGGGAACACGAGTCATTGTGGAGATATCAAGAAGGAAAAGCCGGTGGAAAACCCTCTCAGCATCAAGGAACAATGTGGTATTTAGCTTTACATCACAACACACACTCAGCCTCCGTGTCGGGTCAACGAGGGTCGGACCGTTCAGGAAATCCTGACATTTTCAAGGAGGGAGACCCCCTTTACTTTCTTTTTCTCTCTGGCTAGCACCTCTCTGGTGATGCAGTTGTCTTTTTCAAACACACACACACACACACACACACACACTAATCCACATGTAAACATCTGGCTTTTGTGCAAAAATCTGGTTTTTACTTAAATACTCCCAACATGCTTACAGCACTTGTTTTTGCTCTTGACTGTGATCCTGATGATGTTGTGGAAACAAAATTGAATATTTCACCTCCCACAGTTTGCCTCTCGTCGTGTCCTGTCCTGTGGAGGTGGGCTGCCCACAGTGACACACCAGCTTACACACACACACACACACACACACACACACACACACACACAAGACATCCACATCTACCAAACACAAATGCGTGCGTCGTGTGATCTAACATTCATCTCACATCTTTTTAAAGCTTCTGCACTTTTACGCAGTTTGATGCACACGGGCATCCAACCATAATCAAAAACCATCCACCAGTTCAACCATTTTCAAACCACTTATCCTGTTTAGAGTCACGCTGACAGCTGGAGTGTTTCCCAGTATCCACCAACACCCTGGAGATAAGAAACAAGCTCAGATGATCACATCAGTGTAAAATTAACTATTTATTGTTTTACATGGGGGCTATGTGGCAGAATGCTTCTATTTTTTATACTTTGGTTATTGCCCAGAAAGTATAAGATCTTATTTTGTGAGCGTCAGAGGTGCTTGTAGGTGGATTTTGTTACTTAGGTTTTGTTTACTTCCCGAACAATAAAGCATCACTGCATCTGCATGTGATTAGCCGAGCTGTACGTATACGTGAAGCCGACCTCCTGATTGACAGACAGAGGTGTGCCGATTATTCATTAAAGGTTTGTTTCTTTTTTTATTGCCAGTCATTTCCTTCCTTTTTAGTTTCTACACTTTGAAATAGTTCGCAAAAGTTCAGCCAGCTTCCCATCTAATTTGGGAAATTGTTTTTAAGAGCTTCCTTCTGAAAGTGTGCCAGGTTCAGACTACTTCATTACCGTCCTTTCGTTTTTAGCGCGTGGCAGAGAGGGTGAGAGAAAACACTTCTGAAGGGAGAAACAGAGGAGAAAACAGATGGATTGTCTTTTAAAGCATTTTTTATATATTTCCTTGTGTGAAGAGTTGAGCTCGCTCACACCCAGATCATGTCTGTAAGCCATAAACACATACTGTTTGTTACCAAACCAACATTTGCTGTGCTTGGCAGTGCAAACACTGGGCTCTGTCCCATGTGCTCTTTTATATTTTCGGAGGATTTTATTTACTCTATACATCCAGTCGTGAGAAAATGAGTTCAGCCCGTGGAAAAAAACTGACATTTTGTTGTCTTTTTCCTAATTCGTTAATAAATAAATAAATCAATAAACTGATCAGACACATGGAAAAAGTAAATCACGGATGACTCTGTTGGTGTCTCAGTGGATGTGTCTACAATCAGAAGGAGATTGTAGCAATTTGATCTGCATGAAAGACGTGCCAGGAAAAAACATTTGCTGTCCAGAAGGATCATTAGAGCAAAAACAGCACAGCAGTAAATCCACAGTGGAGGGGATCAAACAGAGGAACAGAAATGGATGGTTGTGGACCGGCCTGGTCTCAGCCCAGGACTGAATCTCAGTGAAATGTTTATACCCACAAGAAAACCCTCAAACATCCCGGAGAGGTGCTGAAAAATCTGATGTCACAGACTGATGGACAGTAATATCAAAGTCTGCTGAAGGAGGTGATGCCTATTTATTTATTTATTTATTTATTTTACTGGCAAATATTACTTCTAATGGTGTATTTCTTTGAATAAATGATTGAAAAAGTTAATTTGGGTTTCACCTTCATCTGTAAAAACTGATCAAGGAGAAGCAAATGTTCACAATTTACATGAAAGTCCTGACGTTTTATTGGCTGCAGCCATCAGTCAAAATCATTAACTGAGCAACATGTTAAATATCTGGAGGAGCTGCAGCTGAATTACTACTCACACTGTTTAAATAAAGTGACATCTGGTTAGTTATTGAACCAAGTTTTAAGTTACTAGTACATGGATCACTTAAACCAGTGGTCCCCCAGTGGTATTGATTATGAGTCTGAAAGATGTTTTATTTTGAAAAACGACCGGATTCTCTCCGACTTAACTTTCGTCTGTGTCTCTTGACACGTCAATACGCTTGTGTCGGTCACATGATCAAGTATGTTTAGGTATGTTTAGGTAAAAACAAGTCCGCAAACTAGCGAAAACGAGTAAAGAACAAACGTCTTAGGAGAGCTTCTTTGCGAAGGGGAAACATTCGTTTTTTTATGGCGGTGGTGTTATTTTGTTTTTGCAGTGTTTATCTGCCACACCTTGAAGGCCAGTCTGTGAAATTAATGTCTACATTAACCGGTCCGTGGTGCAAAAAGGTTGGAGACCCCTGACTTAAAAGCTTGGTGTTAAGGTGTTATTTCTGATACGCTTGAACAATGCAAACTAAGTAGATGTGTGTAGATCTTGTGGAAAGCTGTGTGTTGTAAAATAACATCTGTTTGCTTGGAACAAACCTTCATAAGTGGAAAGTTTACCTTGGATGTACTAGTGATGTAACAAATATGACATTATCCTAATATGCACACATGCAGATCTCCTCCAAAGACACTGCTAGTTCACTTTTTACAGTAGTGTCAGGGTCTAGATACACTTCTACTTTTATATCAGTAAGAAAAAATCTGAATAACTCAATAGGCTATTTCCCCCTTATTTATTGTGCAGCTTTTTCATTTTTAAATCATTCACTCTTCAGGTCAATCTTACATTCATGTGGGTCCCACTCATGCCAAACAACTTCTTTTTGAGTCCTTGAGTTGCAAATAAAAGAGTTTCACAACATTTGTTTGGACTCAGTTTATTCTTAATAAACTAATTTGCCTTTATTATTTGATCAGCTACATGATTAATGTTTAATGTTATTTAGTATTTTTGGAGCGTAGTTGAACAGGTGCATGTACATAGATGTTCTCCAACCTCATTTTTCTTTAATATTTCATCTTTGCATTTATATGATATTATATTCAGGTACAAATAATAATTTAAAAAACCATCTGTCATCACCCTCCTGTTCATCCCTGTAATTTCTCTGCTGCTCGCCGCAGACGTCCGGCTGTGGACTCCCACAGGTGCCTGACAGACTCCCTGTATCTGCTCAGTGTGCAGTTACTCACAGAAGCCATTATGTCCCAGCACCCTACTCATGTCAGCGTTCCCTCTGAAGAGGTCAGAGCCAAGCGCTCCCTGTTTTTAAAAATGCAATAGAGATTCCATTATTTCGCACACATAAAACTAAGTCCTAATGATCTATTATTAATGTTAAAATGTATTGACTTATTCATGAAAGTCTTCTTTTGTCCCTTCTTGGCCGTAGAGGAGGCTGCAGCAGGAATGGCACAGAAATCAAAATAGAGGCCGTTCTGTTTCTCACCGCTGCTGATTTGTGTGTTTGTCTCCGTCAGACCGGTGTGTGTGACTCTGGTGTTCAGCACCAAGGGACAGAGGTATCTGCGGGTCGGGCTGGCGGTGCCTCTGTTTGGCTCTGTGGCCTGTCTGAGGAGGATGGTGGCCGACGAGGGGAAGATTTCCCCAGACCAGGTAAAGTAGGAAGACCCAGTTGTGTTTATACCAGAGCAGCACATGATTACAGCAGGTTTATTCTCCCCTCCTTTGCACGCCACTGGCTACGACACGTTAAGCAGGATCTAAGATTAGAGGGTGTAATAGTCAAAGTTCACTCTCGCTGCATTACAGGATTTACAGTGGCGCTGCCTTCAGGAACTAACTGGTGTTTGTGTATCTGTTGCTCTGCAGGTGATCCTGACAGAGGTTTACTCCACAGGCTTCCATCGCTCCTTCTTTGATGAAGACGATCTAACCAGCATCGCCGAGAATGATGTCATCTACGCCTTCCAGGCCCCGCCGCTCTACATCAGAGGAGGCTCTGCACGGATCTCAGGTAGCTGTGTGACTGACGTCAGTTTGAATCTTTATGTGTACAGACAGCAGTCAACAAAACACCCATTGTCTTTCAGTATCAGAGCTAATTTGTGGTACCACATGAATACATTTGCCCGCGTTAACATGGCCGTGCTCACAGATCTGTAAGCAAACAAACCCATTTTATTAATTTACGTTGCTTAATGAAACCTTCAGGGGATGCACCTTCCTGCAGGGATTCCTCTGGGAGCACATTAAGAACTATATAACTTCACAAAGAGCTCTGTGAATTACATCCCTGCTGTGCACATTTCCCTCGCGCTCTCAGATTTATGTCTTCATTTCATCTGTTTCTCAGCCAGTGATGTAAAATGTAAAATGTGTGCACAGAAGTACTTCAGTGCATATTGCCCCCTTGTTGCTTTGCTTTGTGTTGTAAACAACAAAAGGTTGTGCTGTGTTGTTGCTCTCTCACAGGGCCGTACGTCCCAGCACTGCGTCTGCGCTGATGTTCCCCTTTGAAAAATGTGACTTTTAGTGCTTTAATTTATGTCAACGACCGCACGGAGCAGCGCTGCCGAAAACTATCCCCTCCCTCCCTCCATGACAGTCTGCCTGGTCTGCATGCTGGCACAGACTAAATCCTCTGGGCTCTCATTGGCTTAGTCTGCTGGGGTTTGATATGGAGACTCTATATCACCACTCAACACTTTCCTGCACGCGGCAGATTGTCCTGTCACTCACGGTGACATGTTTGCCCCGTGAGGATCGGTGTAAGATTTTATCATCTCTTTAAGGAAATTGCAGGATCTGTGCTTGTTTGCGGCGCAACTTACACAATGTCTACACAGGCTGTGAAGAGGAAGCAGCACGTCAGCAGAGCAGCCGCGGCAGCTTTGGCCCTCCATCTGTGTCCACACAGGATGCATTCAGGCACCTGCGTTTTAGCAGCGCTCACAGCTCAACGCACAGTCGCACTTATTACGCACATAAAATAGAAGAAAATAGACTTAAAGCAAAAAATAGGCCACAGGGTGTGTATAGCACAAATAAAATGCAGTTTGAGAGGAAAGTTGTGGTTGTTAAAAATATGGTGCATCTGCTCCATCACAACACCTGTGTGTAGACAACAGTGTATTCACAGTAGGGCTGCAACTAACGACTACTTGGTGGTCGAGTAATCATCAATTATTAAAACAATTAGTCAACTAATCACATTGACTAATGAATTATGAATCAAATGTCTCTTATTTAGCTTTTAACATTAGCATGTTCTAATAAATCTTAAAGAAAAGAAACATGGAGACTTCCTTCAAAAATACATCTTTTAATCAACTTTGCTGCTGATATCAGCTGCTACTGATACAGGAAGTACCATATTTTCCGGACTATGGAGCACACCTGTCTATAAGCCGCTATTGAATTTATTCAAACACTTTCATGTGGTCCACTCTGACCAGGTCTGACGTGACAACGCTAAATGTATCAGCGGCGCGGAGCTTGCTAGCTTGTAAAAAGCTAACGAGCTTTGAGCTGCTGATACATGAGCCACACCGGTGTTTAAGCCGCAGGGTTCAAAGCATCGGAAAAAAGTAGCGGTTTATAGTCCGGAAAATACGGTAAATAGAAAATGTCCTATTTCTTATCCAAGGACAGACACAGTGTTGAGTACTGATATAAACTGTTTACATTTTTTCTAAACAAAGACAGGCAAGTAGTCATTTACTTTGAACTATATTGATTATTTGCAGCTGAATGCTGTTGTGCGACTCACAACAAGGAAGAGTGATGCCTCACTCCACTGAAAAACATTTGGTTATTGTTGACAATGGCGGCTAATCGTTGCGTCCCTGATATAGAATGGACAAAGCTAACGTGACGTTGATTTGTGGACTTGCATTTTGAAGCCAGGAGTTTGGTGTTTGAAAGTCGCCATGTTGGTTGGTTGAATCTAGAAGTGACCATATTTGGATATGAAGGGAGAAGTGAGGAGGCGGGTCTGACCCCTGAACCCTGCCCAATGTGAGACTGGAGTTTACATCTGGTCTCTGATATCCACTTAATCATGTTGTGTTGTTTGTTTTTCTGCTGAACCACCAGATCACTGTGAGAAGAGTTGACTTTAGCTGATGACATCAGAATGACTTACAGGGAAAATGTATTGATTAAGTATTTCATGATCGAAAATGAGGATTTTTTTTTTTAATTGTAGTCAATTGGAGTTTTTTTATTGCCAGCATCCAGTGGCCATTGGTGGTATTGCACTTTTATTTGCACTTCTGCATTGTCCTCATATTTGAGACCCAGTTTCTTTGTCCATTTCTATGGACAAGAGCTGTTACAGTCTTAAGAGCTATTAATACTGAGCTAATTAATTTTCCTATGATATTAGAGTTTATTTAAGTTTTTAGTATTATGCCACAGAACAGAAAATCAATTGCAAATGACAAACTTTAAGTAAAATATCTGCACCACATCATTAATGCCTCTCTCCCTATCTGTCTAAATTTTCTAGCTTTAGCTTTCTCTGTTCAATGGAAAGTAAGCATTTCCCTACCAATTCATAAATATCCCTCCGATTAGTTTTTTTTTTTTTTTGCATAGGCAAAGGATCCATTAAGCTGCTAAATTTATCTTGATTTCACCCTGAAAAGAAAAAGTGCAACAAATAACTAGTCTCTGCCTCACTGTTTAGGCAATAAAAACAATAAAATCCAAATATACGATACAAGAGGACCCTTAAATATTGTATACAACTACAGTAACAAGTGTAGTATAATGTGTAAAATACAACCTAATTGCATTTTACTTCTCTCAGGTCAAAACACTGAGCTGTAATGCTTGTAGACAGTCTGGTGCCATAAAAATGTGACATCCCCTGATTCTTTACAGACCCTCAATCTATTATCCCTACAAGCTTATGAAGGTAAAGAGGAGAGTCTTGTGGTTTTAATATGAGATACAATGACCAACTCTCTTTCGCTGAAGAGTAAATTTAAAGATTTTTATCTGGTGATGTTGGGGAAGGTTCCTGCAAATGCAGATCGAACACTTTTTAAAGGCAATTAAAGCAACAAACAAAATAAATAAATCAGCAGTGACCTTGTTTTTTTACACCCCACTACAACAGCTCATTTCCTTGTTTCTCCTAACACACTTGATTGATTGAGTTTCACTGATTTATTCAGTGAATTTCAGGGTAAATGATACTTAAGGCCATAAGTTAGATTTAAAACCTCCTGCTGCTGTTCGAGGCAGCGTGAGGTGCTCGGTAAAAGAGCTGCTATGAATGAAAAAACATACACCCTTGGATTAAGCCAAAGGCAAACCAATGATGGTGTGACCTTTCCACTCATAACTCTCGAGCTCCCCGCTGCAGTTTTAAAATTAATCTCTTACATCATCTTCCCTCTGCATAGATCACCTTTCCTCTACATACTGAAGCCGTCGTTTCATTCTTCCCGCGAGCTCCTCTGTCTCGTGACATCACCATGCATCACGGGAATGTTGACCGGCCATTATTACTGTCATGTTTTTTTAATTACGCTTTATTTCATTATTGGAAAAAAAAGTTAGAATAATTTCTTGATGTTCTTGAACTTTTTTGCTGAGACAAACAAGCAGAACAATACAAGTGATGTCTGTAAATATTAAGCTAAGACCAGGAGCTTGTTAGCTTAGGTTGGTAAAAACAAAAAC
Source organism: Pseudochromis fuscus (assembly GCA_900323345.1). Lineage (NCBI taxonomy): Eukaryota > Metazoa > Chordata > Actinopteri > Pseudochromidae > Pseudochromis > Pseudochromis fuscus. The sequence continues at coordinate 37,829 of OOFC01050905.1, read as the reverse complement.
AACTTGCAGCGTCAGAGACACTGTTCACATTGTTTACATGAAAAATATTGTACAAACCCTCAAAGTAATGTTTCAGCAGAGAGAGGAGAAGTCTCCTCTGTTCAGTGCACCGACAGAAATTAATAAGCACAATAATACTGTCAGGAATATTTGTGCCAAGGGCGAGACTTGAAAATGGGATCACCTGCCAAAGAATATTTGGAAACAGATACTTGGCTTTCACAGTTAAATATCCATTTCACTTGCTCTTATCTGTGTTACAAACACAGAACACTGTTTCTGCTTCTCTTCATTTGCTGCCCAGCTTTCAGTGAAATGAGCTCATCCCTCATACTGTAGCTGGGTAATCTTGTTATGGACAGTTTATTGTTTAATAGTTTTACATGTTACAAACAATAGAAACTGCCATGAGGTCAAGTGAGTTGATCTCTCCTATGATCCATTGCTGCTACATACATACCTTTGTTCAGTAAGTTTTTCTTATAAACTCAGACAGGCTGTGCACCGTCCTTCAGTCGCTGCATCAGTTACAGATTAAATCTGAGCTGTGGAGGCTCTGTTAAAGACATTTAGTCATTTTTATTCCCCACACTAGCTGTGTGGACGTAAGGACATCAGTGTCAGTCTCCACAACAGTTTGATGGATTCAGTTCATTGTGCACAGACAATAACACCCGAGGACTTTGGTATTTTCCATAGTTTTCTTCTCATCTCACCAGCAGGTTGGTTTGTGGATCGTAAATGAAATCATGACAGTTGTGGGATAAACTTCCCTAAAGCTTCATTAACATGTCACCATCAGGTAGCAATTTAAATGTGTCCAATACTTTGATTTATAACAAAACATCCAAAATAAATGACATTCCTGTCAGCCTCAGCTGTACTACTAATACTACTACTACTATGTTTAGTACTATAATATTAACTTGCTACCATCCAGACATCTTTCTGAATCACTTAACTTAACTTAACTTAACTTAACTTTGACTAAGTGGAGGATTACCTCACACTAAACTGGACTTTCAATGACACCACATTGGCCTATTTTTTGAATTTGCACTATACATTAAAAAATGTTTTTACCCAGAACTGCATCAGTATTGGACCATTTAAACCAGTAAGATGAGTATTGGAAAGTACTGGGTAAAAACAACAATATATTGGTTAAAAAGAAAAAAAAAATGTTGGTTTAAAAAAATAACAACAAAATGTTGGGTAGAAACAACAAAATATCGGTAAAAACAATAAAATGTCAGTTTAAAAAAATAACAATTACCAAATGTTGAGTAAAAACAACAACATGCTGGTAAATACAAACAAAAACAGCAACAAAATGTTGGTTAAAAACAAAAAAAGTCTTGGTAAAAACAAAATATTGGGTACGACAAGTCAATATTGGACTAACTACATTCAACCCAGTAAGACTGATGTAAAAACAACAAAGGATAAATACAGTTTATCTTACTGGGTCAACTTAAACCAGCATGTAGTTAGTCCAGTATTTATCCAGTTCTGAATCAAACCAACCTGACATGTTTTTAACAGTGTATTTTTAAGCATTTGACTGCTATCTGTTGTTTTTATTATCAAAGCAGGCAACATTTTGCTGTGTTCATTAGTAACAAAGTAACAATTTGAAGGACATAAGTTCACTCAGATTCACCAAACTTTGAAGTATATTACCCAAGTAACCTCACTCATGTGTCTTTTCTAAGTTATATGTAAGATTTAAAAACTACACTGGAAAATGGAAATTGTCAGATCTGACTAAAGCTCTAAACACCTTTTTTGTTCAAAGACCTTGAATGTGGCAGCGGGTAATGGGATTGGGGCGGGTGTAGCTGCAGCTGTGGGCAGAGTGGATCCCTTTAGGTGTAGAGGTGTTTAATTATGGGCTTTCACATAGTCTGGCTGTGTTTAGAGCGGCTCAGCCTGTGTGTGTGTTTGACAGTGAGAGGAGCTCGGAGGGATGATGAGTTCACAGGCTTCCTGCGGTTTCTCCGAATTAGTTAGCGGCTGTTTGAGGTTACTAGATTAGATCAACAGGTATGTAGGCTAAACAAAGCCCTGTGTGTGTCTTCACATGGCTGGAGTGTACGTGCTTCTTCACTGTACAGCTGTGGGACATTGTGTTAACAAGCAGAACACACACAGACACACACACACCTCCTTGTTTGACTGTTATTCATCCTGGGAACAAGGTTTGAAAAAAGAAAAGCGGTGACAGGAGCCTTGAAAAAAATACCTAGAAACAGTCCGGTTTTTGACAGCTGCCCATAAAAAAGCTGATTTAATGAGCAGTGAGAGGTGGGTCTCCTCCCGAGCATCCCTGTATAAATCTTAGCAGGACAGGCCAGGAGGTGACCTCTGCATTTTACCGCTGCTTCATGAACATGTTTCAGAGGGAATTTAAAAAGGAGATTTTCACCCATTAATCATCCCCACAACTGTCAGAGGTCGCCGCTCGTGTAAATTAAAGCACATGATTAAGCAAGTTTTATCACCGGCTTGATTGGAGCGACATTAATAAATGAAAAGCTGTGCATACTTGTTCGCTCCCGGGGTCAAGACACTGCAATCAGAGGTTTAATGTTAAAGCTTTGGCGGTTTATATGTAGACTGTGATGAGTTTTGAATGGGTCCTACCCCTCATACAGTGCACAGCTCCCGCACCCTAATTATTTCTGGAGGAGGGGGAATGTGCCGATACACGAGGATCAGTAAGAGGATGCTCAGCTGTGGCATTTGCTTTGTCAGTGATGAATCACGCATCAGATGTAAACAACGGTGTTTAATGAAACGTTGTGGTTCGAGAGGAGGGGGGGGCTCAGCGGTCAATCAATACCTTCTCATCTGTGTCTGCGAGTCTAATTTACCATGTGATTTATCACCGTGAACTTCTGAAGGGCTGACCTACGCGCTAAGCCCAGAGGTTGTCAGCGGCGCCGCTGACGTCACGTCACGCAGGGATCATGTAATCCAAGCTTTTTTTGCTCAGTCAGTCACACTCATCTGTGTCGGTGGG
>OOFC01050905.1:10979-34784 GCA_900323345.1 Pseudochromis fuscus | reverse complement strand
GCGAGGAGGGCGAGGGGGGGAGTGGGGGGACGACAGAGAGAGAAGTGGTGCTGCTTGGCACCCCACCAGCTCAGGATGTGGAGCAGAAGCTGCATCAGATAATACCTCCTGCTGAGAGTGCAGGCAGCCATTGGTCCATCTGTTCTCCCCTCTGAATCACTGTTCCCCAAATAGAAAGCTGCTGTCTCGCCACTTTATATATCTCAATTCTCCTCCTCGCTCCTTGTTAGAGGTGTTAAGTTTAATGATCACATTCTGGGCACATGAAATCATCTCCCTTTCAAGGTGAACATGTGAAATATCGTGTGATGTCACGCTGACATGTCGAGGTTGTTAAAGATGTCGGTCAAAACAATGTCAGACCGCTGTGTGATCAGCATCTGTGTGATTCATCCTGTGCCCTCCCTCCCCCTCCTCCTCCTCCTCAGGGTACCATCACAGCCTGCCATCATCTCCATACTCCACCGGTCCCGAGGGTCAGAGGTTACCTTCGTCTGGGACGTTATCGTCTGAGTTCCTCAACCAGGGCGTCCCTGTCAAGATTCTGCTGCTGGTGTGCAACGCGGCGGGGGCGGGCCAACAGGCTGTTAGGTAATTACATCAGTTGACTGTTCGCTGAACCCTGCCCTCACAGCTGAGAAATCATAACCAGGCATGGCCAACCTGTCCAGCTTTGGGTTTCTTGTCAAGGTGAGGTAGTGTGTGTGAGGCCACAGTCAAAGCTGCTGTTTTTTTGTTTGTTTTTTTGTCTTTATTTTCCCCACAGGAACATTTGTCTCCAAACCAGATTGAATGTCAAACACAGGTTGCACCATTAAAATTACATAAAGCAGCAGTGGCATAGCTTTTGTAAATGCACTGTACTTATGTTGCACCATTTTACAAAGCACTCGCCTCGCAATTTACCCCGTCACACACACATTCACACACAGCAGTGGAAACAGAGCCACCATGCAAGGCACTAGCTAACATCAGGAGCAGCTAAGGGTTCAGTGTCCTGCTCAAGAGCACTTGGACATGTGGACAGGAGAAGCCAGGGATCAAACTACCAACCTTGTCATTGAGGGTGACCCGCTCTATCACCTGAGACACAGTCATGTGGTTATAAGATGAATCTGAAAATAACCTGGTAAAATCTGGAACAGTAACCCCGTACTGGGCATATTCAGTAACTTCTTTCTCTGCAATGCTACAAAATTCAATCCATATGTTACATTATGTTATGTTACATATGTTTATAGTTGCTTGATATTTGTGACAGAGGCTAATATCAGTACCTCAGATAAATAAATGTTCATGTTAAATGGTAAATATGTGTGTCTTTAATATATATTTTTTTATAAATACACTTTTTGGAGATTTTTTTTTACAAATTTTTACCCCAGACTGAAAAGTAACCATATATGGTAACTTCATTGATCTTGGTTTTCAACATAAAAATAAAAAGTTTAATAGGGTTGATCCCATGTTATCTAAGGCAGTGGTCCCCAACCACTGGTCCTTGAGGCATTAGTTACCGGTCCGCAAAGAGAGAATAAATAATTTATATAATTAGGTCACAGTTGCAAATGAGAATTGGATCTCAACTGTCCCACCTGGATAAATAAAGGTTAAATAAATAAATAATTCCCGTTGTATTGACTATTAGAGTCTGAAAGACGTTTTATTTTGAAAAATATCCGGATTCTCTCAGACTTTACTTTCGTCTGTGCCTCTTGACACATCAATATGCTATTGGTCAGATGATACGATGTATCAGATACGTTAACCAAAAAATTAGCACACAAACTAGCGAACATGAGTAAAAAAAACAAACATCTATGGAGAGCTGCTTTGCAAAGGGGAAAAGACCAACTTAACCGTTTTGCCCCGAACATTTAGCTGCTGACAGAAAGTGACGTGTCAATGAAATCACCGTAATTCCTCAGCCATTTGCGTTAGCAAAACGCTCCACTTGGCTTTCAGAATCAGCAGGAATCACGTCGCTAGTGCAAATGGTCGAAGAATTACAGTAAATTGGTTTCTGCTAGTCACTCTGTATCGCCATTTCCTTTCGATGCCGGTCGTGTTATTTTATTTTTGCTATGTTTATCTGCCCCATCTTGAAGGCCAGTCCGCGAAAATAATGCCTACATTAAACCGGTCCGTGGTGCAAAAAAGGTTTGGGACCCTTGATCTAAGGTACTAGCATCTTAGAACTGAGGTAACGTACAGTAGGTATATAAAAATAATGCACGGATCAGTCCTTGTTGTAAAATATGCCATACTGTTTGAAATGTAAGAGCATCACAACACAAACCTACCCACTGTGTCTCTGTTAGGTATTTCTATAGTCATCAAAGGATCATGTTATCTCCTGCATATCTCGATCCATGTTAAAGTCTCCTGTAGTGGACTTTGATGTAGCCTTGCTCTGGTGGATCTCATCAAGGTCATGTCAGCTCCGCGGTGCAGAAAACACTCACATTTCACTCTGTGATGTGACTCAGTGCCATGAGTTTCAAATCAAACAACCGATGACTGTGACATCTGGCTCGATGTAGAGATCCATCAGACACCCGACAGAGTCCAGAGAGATCAATAAAGGTGAAGCTCGCCAACCCGCCTGTGGAGAATGTCCGATCCCACCCGCGAGGGTCGGCGTCTCACTCTCTCTCCTTCAAACGCCGCTCTGCCGTTCCTCAAACCACCCACCTATCCTGCTCTCGTCACATGACAGCTGGAGGACGGGGCTGTGCCAAGAAAATGACATTGGAGTCACATACTTGTTTCTCGCTGGAGTTTCTGTTCAGAGTAGTATCGCAGGTACATTTCAGAAAAACCGGTGTGAAAACTCTCAGTTTTAGGGTTTTTTTCTAAACTGTGAAACCACATTTTACGTGTGGACACCCAAATGTTCACTGTTTCTGCATCACCTCTCGTCAAAGCCAACAGTTTGATTGTGTGACATTTCACTTCTGTCGCAGTTTGATGGCGATTCTCACGTGTGTGGAAGCAGGTGACAGATAAATACTGATCTCTGGAGACAATTCGTTTTAAAGGAATATCGATTTGCAGGATGTTACTTATTAAATAAAGTTAATGTGTTGCCCCACAAAAGAAATCCAACCTACATTTTTCTGAGCTAGATTTCTGTTTAATAGGAATCTGCAAGCATCTAAAAAAGCATGAAGTGTTGCCTTTCACTCTTTGCCCCTCTGCTGTGCATCTTTGTGTCTTTGTGTGCATCTGTGTCTGTTTTCATCTCCTTATGGACGTGTGAGCTCCCCTGGTCCCATACTAATAAATCTCCTGTGTACAATGGAGGGCTGCCCTCAATTAGATGTGTATTGTCATAAAAGTGTCACGTGATCTATCATCTTAGTAGGATGGTGTTCCCTCTCCTCATCAGCCGTTCTCACTGCCTTTTATCTCCCTCTGTGTTTCCATAGATATGCTTTAATGAGAATTCTGCTCTAATGCTGATGATGGTCATAAATAATTATTTACATTACAATAGGAGACGTGCGGGGCTGATGTGGTGCTGGTTGGGTCGTGGTGTTGTTGAAAGGCCATTTTAAATTTTTCATTGTTTTTCTAATTTCCTCTGTGCCTGTTTTAAGGTTTGGACCTCCGTTCCTCATGAGGGAGGACCGGTCTATTTCCTGGGACCAGCTACAGCAGAGCATCCTCAGCAAGCTTTATTACCTGATGATCAATGGAGCTCAGGCACAGGTACTTAATGGGTTTTTTTTGCCCTTTCTTCAATAGGGAATTATCAAAACACTGTTCCAGGAGCAGACACATACAGACTTTTGAGCACAGCAGATGCTTGAACCCATGTCCTCTGGTTAAACCCACTCTGCCAACTGCCAATGAGCTGTTCACATTCAGTCCAGGGACAAAAATTATTATTAGACACAACTCAAAGCATCTGCCGGTTGAAGCAGTGGGACACACACAGTCATGTGTCATGAGGACAAAAGGATCAGAGCTTTATTTCCAATGGAGGCATTTACATGAGCTATAATGGAGGAAATATTATGTCTCATAATTACCTCTAATTACCTTTGTTTGTTTGCTGAACAGATCTTCATCAATCTTCTTCATCAGCAGGCTATTACCCAAGTAGGAAATTATTACATTTGGGGCAAGATCTGAAAAAAAAAACAAAAACAGAAATCCAAGAAAATCCTTACTTCTTATAATAAGTGAATACTGCTTTTTCACCACAAGAGGGCAGCAGTGTTCAGTCTGTATCATCAGTACAGCTGGATTATGCTTTGTAGGAGGTTTGTGCTCTCTGTTTTCCTGCTCTGTTTTTTATGCTTCAATCAGCTGCAGTATAGTAAGTCAAAAGAAAGAATAAAAGTACTGCATATACATATAAAATACACAACAATGAAGTACCTGTGTTGCTTATAATACATGTATTTAACAGGAGTGTGTGTGTGTGTGGGTGGGTGTGTTGTGAGCGCCGGCTGCAGAGCGGACGTGGTTCCCTCCTGTCGTGCCGGCTGGCGCACCTGTTCCCAAACAGGTTTATTGGCTCGAGACAGAGCGAACGGTGCCCACACACTGACACTGTGTTGTACAGGTGGGAGAGCTGCAAGCACGAGCTGCAGTCAGAGAGGGGCCGGTGTCCTCTCGCTGCACCCACTGGCACAGTGGCACCAGTCGGGTGAACTGGTTTGGTGCAGGTCAAAGCACACGAAAGGGACACACACACACACACATATGGCTGTTGTGTCCTTCATCAAGGTGATTTGCTTCCAGTTTTTGTGTGCTGATAAATGGACTGTGGATAAAGCAAATTGTCACTGTGGAGAGCTCTGTTTAAAACCACTTCAGTGACTCTGTGGATGGTTGTGGATGAACAAGAACAGTGTCGTCCACTCATCTGCTTATTATGTACTGTCGCTGGTCAGTTTCAATAACCCTGTGCCATGTGTAGTGCCAATAGTAAGAGTGAGTGTTTCTGAGGAGGTCAAGGTGACAGCTATTTAACAGACTTCAGTTGTGGGATTAAAAAAATAAATAAAACAGACACAAATGCTTCACTCTTATTTACAATAATCAGACTGAGTGTAAACTGAACTTTATATGGACTGTGTGTTACTTTGTGATGCAGGTTTTGGGGACACCAGCAGACATTAGACAGTGGCTGTTTGCTGTAACTTTATATTTACTGTGCATTCAACAGACTGGCATCAATCTTCTCATATAACTGCTAGAAAGCAAGTAAGTGAACTTGATGTCAAAAATGTCTAAGTGGTTTTTCCAGGTTTACCTGACACCAAATAGTCACAACAATCAAACCACTGACAGGTGAGGTGAGTGCTATTGATTACCTCGATACAGTGGCACCTGTCAACGAGTGGCATACATATGGCAGCAAGTGACGAGTCAGTTACTGAAGTTGATGTGTTGGAAGAAGGACAGATGGGTCAGACTGTGATGGCCAGATGATTGGGTCAGAGCCCTGTTCAAACAGTGGCTCTAGTGGGGGTGCACCTGGGTTGAAGGGGTCAGTAATGGTCCAAGGACAAGGTAAATGGAGTACATTTAAATTGCACTTTTTTAACCTAACCCATTCATACACAGACTCACACACAAATGAATACAGAGCTACCAGGCAAGGCACTAGCCACCATTGGGAGCAACTTGAGTGTGCTCCCAGCTTGCTCAAGGACACTTCGACATGTGGACAGCAGGAGCCGGGGATCGAACCCTCAAACCCTCGCTCTACCACATCAGCCACAGCCATCCATTAAATTGAGACAATCATGGACATCCAAGGCTCAGTGATGCCTTGTGTGGACAGAAAGCTGGTCCACGATGGGCAGCAACATGTGGACGGCCGGGTACATGTGTGTCGATTACCTGAGGAAGACATGACACCACAGTGCACAGTGGACACGCTGCCATTCTTCTGGGTGTTATTTTAACTTCCTAAAAATTGTTGCAAACCACATACAGACTTTTCATTAAAGCAGTATTCCCTAGTGGCCGTGTCCTATTTTCAGCAAACATCATCCAGGAATAGTTTGAGGATCATGACAGCGAGTTCAAGGTGTCGACTTGGTTTCAAAAAAACCCTGATCAGTCCTATCAGTGGAGAAACAAGAGGCCTCTCTCCACAGCTTCCAGCACTAGGACTGTCATTTTTTATTTAACATTTTTAATATTGGTGGGGTGAAAAGTTCATATGGCTGCAGTGTCTGTATAGCTGCATCCGACCATTTGAAGTAGTTTCTATGGGGTCTCAAAAGTTGCACAGGTGTCTACATGTGTTACAGTGTAAAACAGACTCTCTGGTCAGAAAAGCATCATCACATTTGCGATGCTTGCAGAGATCAGGAGATCCAAGTTTGTGGTGAGCACAGTGGGTTGACTCTCCACTGCACGCCAGCAAAACATGCAGCTGAGAAAGGAGCGGCCATGATGGTTATTCAAATAAATAACCGTATTTTCCGGACTATAAGCCGCTACTTTTTTCCGACTTTGAACCCTGCGGCTTAAAAACCGGTGTGGCTCATGTATCGGCAGCATGAAGCTCGTTAGCTTTTTACAAGCTAGCAAACTCCGTGCCGCCGATACATTTAGCGTCGTCACATCAGACCCGGTCAGAGTAGACCACATGAAACTGTTCAAATAAATTCAATAGCGGCTTATAGACAGGTGTGCTCAATAGTCCAGAAAATACGGTACTTAAATACTTGGCACCTGATACCACAGCAAAGCTTCAAAAGTCTAATGAAGTCCATACCTTAGAGCTGTGTTATTAGGCAGCTGGGTTTAATTTTTAATTTTTTTACCTTTGGCCTTTACCTTATCACTGGGGACTAATTTTCCATCACTAATCAGATGTTATTTGTTAATTATCTTTTAATTTATTTGGTCAAACAATTAGAGATCTGACTTTTATGACTTTAGATCAGACTGATTGCATCCTCACAATGTGCCTATTTGCATATATATTGCTGTGATCTGATCAGGTCAAAGTATCTGTCTCCTGTGCATGACTTAAAAATAAGCATCGCGGTTGGTTTGTTTACTGTAAAACACAAAGATAGAGATGCAAACAGCACACTGCAGGAGATCCCACTGTGTCACTGACAAACGGATCATTTCCCTCCCAGAAGCCGGTGTGTCGCTTACCTGTGCGCACCAAACACAGTGTTGTGTTTCGACGTGATTGCGTGCAGGAGCATGCTGTTAATCATGCAGCCAAACACATTTTCAGTTGCTGGCTTTTCTCTGCGCGGAGCCAGGTGACGCACAGCTGCAGTGAACAGACGCATCCAGCCTGTCGACCGGCTCGCTGAATATTACTTTGTTGCTCTTTGAGGGGCGGCAGGAGAGAGAGAGAAGAGTCAGGTGCAACATTTTCAGAAACTCTGCTGGAGCTCCGTAGTCTCCTTTGTGCCCCATGCTGTCAGCCGTTTAATTAAAACCAGGCTCGTACAGTATAATCAGTTTGCTGGAGCCTACCTCTGCCAAGAAGGGAGCAATGCTCAGAGCAGATGTTTGCTCTAAATCTTTCATCTCAACAGGATCTGTAGTTTTCTTGCATCTACGAATTACACTTACAAGTGGATTTTTCCGCCTCTGTCTAATTTTAGCTTCGGCAAAGACGCGATTCAGAAAAACAAAAAAACACCATCCTGTCTGACAGCCCCTCTGACATCGTTTAACAACCTCATTTTAATAGCGGCAATACGATACCCTGCAGCACACTGATGGCTGCATACTCATCAACTCACCACATTAATAGTCAGATGAGCATTCGCGCACATGCACAGGATTTCCAGCTAGGAGTCAGAATAGGAATACATTTTTTCTTTGTTGATAACACCCAGTGCTGCACACACACACACACACACACACACACACATGATATTGAAACACTGCTCTTTGCTTGGGTTGTAATTGGAGCTCTTCTGCTTTGTCAGACACAAACAATGCTGCAAACAAAGCGATTGTTCGAAAGCAAGACGCAAAGATTTTGTCTTTAGCAGCGACTGGTTTGCTGAATATCTGTTTGTTATTAGTTTGTGTGGAGCCGCCACGCTCTGACTGACGGGACGCTGCGATGAACTTTACACCCATGTCAGATTCTCCTCTCGCTTACTCACACACACACACACTCATGAATGTGTTTACTCCTCCCCGCTCTATTGCAGCCTTGTTCACACTGAGCTGCTTACACCTAAATCGGGTTACGGGGTCACAACTGGACAGCCGAGACACATCGAGTTCACACCTGGTATTTACGTGCTGTCGACCACTTGTGTTCGAATGTCGCGAGTCGGGACCACATAGTTGTTACATGACAACAATGTCCTGATGCCAGCTGTTTCAGGTGAGAGGACACAGTCGTCTATGAGTGCAACGTGAAGGAGTGAACACAAGAAAAACAGCATTTTTGTCATATTGGTATCTGAGACTCATCAGGACCTGTTCACACACAAGATCTGTGGTCACTAAGGGTGGCCGAATTTTGGTATCGATCCGATACCACGTAAATACGGGGCTAGTGTCACTGATACTGATACCGATACCAGTACTTTTTTTCTTGAACTGTCATGGTCATTGAATAATTTTATGATTTTGCCTTTAGTTAGTTGATTATGATCATGATAAAACACAGGACAAAGATTTTAGCTAAATAAACGTGTTTTTTTTAATTAGCTAGCTACACAAAAGGGTTATTATATTCAGCCATATTCATATTTCAGGTTTGAGATATATGTCTTTATATAAGTGCTTATTTTTGAGTTCAAGTAAAACAATTAAGATATTTTCACCTGGCTGAATATGTGATAAAAGCTTAATCAGTTTGCTAAAATTGCCTCTCTGATCAACAATTGCCGTATTTTCTGGACTATAAGCTGCTACTTTTTTCCAACTTTGAACCCTGCAGCTTAAACACCGGTGTGGCTCATGCATCTGCGGCACAAAGCTCATTAGCTTTTTACAAGCTAGCAAGCTCCATGCCGCCAATACATTTAGCCTCATCACATCAGACCCAGTCAGAGTGGACCACATGAAACTGTTTGAATAAATTCAATAGCGGCTTATAGACAGGTGTGTTCAATAGTACACTGTTAAAAACATTAGAGGATGCTGGAGATGACCTGGATAGACAGACAGGCTTAGAGAGAAGCTGCACTCCCCTGAAACTCTGAGGAAATGTGCAGGATGTATAGAATAGAAACTGCAACAAATGTATCAATCTCATCACATTAGTATCAATGTGATACTGATACTCATCTTGGTATCGATAGTATCGATATTTAGATCAATACGCCCAAACCCTAGTGGTCTCATTTGTTCCAAACCATCTCCACATGTGGTTTGAGTGAGTGGATCTCACTGACCTGTCCACTTGCAACCCTGTAATCTGACAAGGTCCGATAGGAAAATAAAAACACACAACACTATGTTTTTGTTTACAAAGTAAATTTGCTCCGACCCCTTAACAAGTCCCAGCCCGCTACATCATTGTGACGCTTGTTCTCTCACTGCGGCGGTTTACAGCGACAACGTGGCAGATTTCCTTATTATAGACTGAAGAGACTTCTCATTTGTAGCTTTTAATAATCAGTTTAGTCAATTATAGTCAGCAGGCTTTTATCAACTGCAGTAATCTAATCAAGCTAAATGAAAGGTTCTTAAAGATGCTGCATAAAGAATATTGTGCTACGAGTCATTCCAGTGGATGAGTGTGGACGTAAAGAAACGTAAAGAAACAATATTGCTGCAGTGTCTGTAGTGTGGAGCAGGTCATGTCTGCTGATGGACAATTACAGTTCAAGAGTAAGTAGACCTTTGGAAAATGTGGATCTGCGTGTCTCACACTGTAAAAGCACTTTCTCCTCCTTCTTCCTGAAACGAGAAGCTGGAGTTGGGACGTCTCCCTGGGTGGTCCCCACGTGTCCACACAAGCCTGTCCCTGGGACTCACAGTAAGCCTGAGCAGGTCTGTAATGAAAAGAAAACTCATTTTTGGTTTAGACCTGTCATCTTGATAGAAAATGAACACTGAGAAAAGTTTGGGAATTGTAGGAAGGTTGATGTCTGCAGCAGACATGACGCTGAGACGGAGGAGAGATCATACCGTCTTACCTGTATGATCTTCTTATATAAGATCAAGAAGTTATGAAGACAAGACTAGTTCTAGCCATAGGTGCAAACTGCTGAATAAATAAATAAGTAAATACACTAAAGTACTGTATATTGCATATGTGAGGCAGTAATCCAGAAGGATTGTTGCTCTACCCCCCCAAGGGTTGTGCGATCCAGCGGGCTTATTGCGTTCAGCATGTCAATATTTTCCAGGAATGTGCTGCCTGCTCCGCTGTGGTCCTCGTCATCACAAAGATCCTACCGGCCTGAACCGTCCTCCCAGGAGTCTGAGCGAGTGTTTGTGTTTGAGCTCAGCCAGCAGCTACGCACCAGATTTCACTGGAACAACGGGAAATCACTTTCATTTTTACAAAGCGCTCCTTCATTCCTAAAGCACCTCCAGTCTAAGCAGATCTCAGAGTAATATTCTCATATTTCACAGGAGGAGGAAGATATTAGTATCTTATTAGTTCTTTCATTTTTCTTCTCATCTCGCGCTTTGCGGTGCAGGTGTGGAGAGTATGAGAGACTAGTCTGATTACCGCCGGGTTCATTAATGTATATACTGTCAAATTAAACTTTGCTACAAAATCTCAGGTGCAACTCTCCACCTTTACTTCAAGATGATCCACTTTGTTCTCCTGTGTCTTTTTGTAGCTTGTACACATCAATATTGTCCACCACCAAGTAGGTGTCACTAAAATATGAATGCATTTGGTGCATTTGCAAGGGCACCAGCCTCCACGGTAATTCTGAAGTTTGTGGTCGTGTTGTGCGAGCCTCAGAGAAAAGTCCCTGGTTGCTGCCTTTATTGTGGTGCATAATAAACGTGACCTTCATTAGTTGTGTAGCTGATGTTTGAAATAATGATTTTCCACAGAAAGCAAATCAGTCAATTTGTTTTATCTTTTCATAATAACACAAATAACCTGATGTCGTAAAAGACTTTCAGGTTGAGTGATGTTAGGATGAAGGTTGTTGTACCTTTGCAATCATTAAAAAGCTGCTGTTGATGTGCCAGTGTCTGTGCAAAGGAACTTTTATGTTGAATATTGTACATTATCTGTGTTAACCCTTTAACACTTGAACCCGCAAATTTCCACCTGGACTTTTTATGCTTATTTTGATTTTAAATTCAAATTTAACATGCAAAATCCAACATTCATGTGCAGTTGCAGTGCTTTTGTTCAGTAAAACTGTCAAATCAAAATCCATTTTTGTGTTTTTCTGCTATTCCTGCTTCATTATTACCCTCTTACGACAGTAAATCAGTGGTTTTGCCGGTTTCTGAGAGGCGCTAGTGAAATTACCGTAATGACACCGTATTCACTCTAAAGTGCAACATCTCAGCTCTCAGGAACCGTTGGAATTTTTCTGATTGCACAAACCGTGACATAATTACGGTAATCCAAAGACGCATGTGCAGACATGTCAAAGACGTCAGGCTCGGAATTAAAAGGTTAATCAATATAAAAAAGAGACAAACCCGGACTTAATTTTTTTCCACACATATATTAGGTTCATTTCAGTCCATATTTTCTCTCCAAACTGAGCAGTCATTGTTCCTCATCACAGGAAAAATCATCAGAAAAGCTGCTCCTGCAATATTTTCATTAAAAAAAAGTAACAATGCAGAACTACAAGCAGTAAAATCAGCCATGACTTGTTCCATTAAAGTACCGATTTTATCACGTCTGCAGCCTTCCCAGCTGTACTCAGGTAAATGCTAACACGCTCACTTAGTCAACAACAATACTAACATGTTGCTGTTTAGCAGGTACCGTGCTCACTGTATTAGTTTGCTAGCGCAGCACCATATGCTAATTAGCAGTAAACATTAAGTGCCACTGAGGATGATTTAAATGTCAGTAAATCTGCAGATATTTCCCTCTATAATTAACTGATTCATTCATCTTAATACTGTCAGTCTGCCCTTTTGTACCTGAATGCATCTCTGTTTTTGGCTGATAGATTTATGTATTTTATGTCTGTTCTCCTGCTTTGGGTGTTTCATTTAGAGGCCAACGATGCAGCATCATGACTGTAATTCATTATGATCAATCTAATTGTTTTCTAGATATTTTAGTGTGGACGAGTCAACCAATAAGCACTGACATCCACAGAGCCACACTGGGAACATGGCTGGAAATATGAGTTAATATGTGAGGTGGACACTGTGTGGATATTGAAGGACTGGATTTTTTAGCTAATATTACAAACTCCAGCTCTGTTCCAAAGAAACTTTAAACTTATAGTATTTGAGATGAGGGCAATCTGTCAGCCTCATAGACTGTATGTAAGAGATGGATGTAGTCTTCATGATGTCACCGGCTGGGTTGTGGACTCAGCCTTGTTGATTTCATGGATCCAGAAGTGACCATATTTGGATATGGAGCGAGGAGTGAGGAGGAGGTGACCCTTGAACCCGAGGACGCTGTCTCGAAGTTGCGGGTGAATGAGTCTCCATAGCACCTGTAAATCAATGGAGACCAGACCAAACTAACCCCACCCCTAAATCTGCCTCTTTTTGATCTACTTACTGATGAAGTGATTTTCAGATGGACCATCAGATCACTGAGAGGAAGAGTTGATTTGAACTAATGACATGTGTGTGAATGACTTGTAGAAAAAAAAAAATTATTGATGTATTGAGTATTTCATGATTGAAAAGAAGGATTTTCTCCATCAGGATTACTGCACTTTTTCCACATTGGCTTCACGTTTGAGACCAAGTTGCTCAAGTTTGAGATGTTAAGTCCAAAGGGTTTATATATTGTTGTTGTCTAGAGTCTCATTTATAAATAAAATAAAATCTTTATAGTATTTTTTGTGTCCTCCTCTTTCAGAACACCAGAGTGCTGTTCAACATCCGTGTAGTAGGAGGATCAGCATTTTACAGCTACCTGTCACCTCAGGATGGACGACCACTCTACCACCCAGCTGTCGACAGGTGAGGAGCTAAAAAAAAAACACACGCTGATCAAATGGTGTCCACACACAATCAAACAAGACCTGCTGTTATACTCTGTGTGTGTTAATTGACTCCTCCCTCCACTGCCAGAGCTCATCAGTTATATAATTATCATTTCTTAATTTTTATGTGTTGATTGCTTTTCCTGTTAAATCCTGTACATGCGCACGCAGAGTCTCCTATACAAAATCAAATGGGATAATCATTTATACAGTGAAAGGTCCTGTATCCATGACACATTTTTGGACACTTAGCTACAGTAAATATACACATGTCACTTTGGACACATTTAATTTCCCAGCGTATTCTGATTCATTGCTTTAACAATCCTTCATGTATCTAGAACTTGATTGGAGTCCACATGACTCCAAGACGTAGTTTAGAAACCACACACCTGTATATATAAGATCCCACAAGCCACGCTGCATATCAGGACAAAATCCCAAGCTATAAGGTCCAAAGAGCTCCCTGCAGACCTCCATGATACAGCTGTTGTGAGGCGAAGATCAGGGAAAAAGTTTACAGCAATTGTGTGCCCACTGTGGCTGCAATCATTGTGAAATAGAGAAAGTTTGAAACTATCAGGACTCTTTTCCGAGTTGACCGTCGACACTGAGTAACTGAGAAAGTAGGTCAGTGGTCAGGGAGGAGACCAAGAACCCAGCGGTCACTCTAACAGAGGTTCAGAAGTCCTCTGCATCTCAGCAGCACTCCATCAATCAGGCCTTTCTAGTGGAGCAGCGAGACTGAAGCCACTCTGAGTTAAAGGCACATGGCAGCCTCAAACGGAGAAAGACTGAGCAGAAAGATTCAGTGTGAACTATTGTGGCAGAAATCTAAGTGTCTGTTCGACAGCAAGCTCATCACCAACCCTGTGGTGAGGCATGGTGGTGGCAGCATCATTGTATGTGGAAGACCAGGTCAGAACGGTGGGAAGGAAACCAGGACGATGTTTACCTTTTAGCACAGCGAACGTTAGCATAGAGACAAGACAACACCGGAGCGGTTTCAGGACAAATCTCCGTGGAGAGGCCTGAACATTTACAGACATGTCTCATCCAATCTGACCAAGCTTGAGAGGATCAGCCTGAAGAATGGGATGAACTGTCCAAATCCAGGTGTGCAAAGCCGAAGAAGATTGAAGCTGTACAGGCTCCTGAAGGGCTAGGCCAAGTACTGGAAGGATATAGTTTGTGATTTAAGAAATTAATTAGATAAAAAATCTATTACTATTAACTTTTTTGATGTTTTATTTCCATTTATACATTCATCATCTATGCCCGCTCATCCAGTTGGCGTCTGCTGGAGCCTGTAAGGCAAGAGTCAGGGTTCACACTCACACCTGTGGTCAATTTAAACTCATCAGTTCATCTAACCCGCATGTCTTTGAACTGTGGGAGGAAACCTGAGTACCCAGAGGAAACCCTCACAGGGGGACAGGGAGAACAATCAAACTCCACACAGAAAGGTTTGAACCCAGAACCTTCTTGCTGTGATGTTTTTTTACTTATTATCAGATGTAATCACTGTGGGGTGACCTAATAGCTCAGTGGTTTGGTCACATCTCACATGGTGAAGATGCTCTCAGCACGTGAGTCATCAGCTTGATTCCCAGTCCATCACACTTTCAATGCCTCTTTCCCATAAACTATTAATAGAAATGGATGTAGCCAAAAGTCAAAAGTAAGGCAGCTGCAAAAGTACAAAGTGCAACACCACAGATGGCCACTAGATGCTGACTCCGAAAAAACTCTGGCTCCAATTGACTTCAATTCAACATCCTGATGAAATAATTAATAAATATTTTTTCTTCTCATCAGGGATCTGCTCCATCTGAAAATCATTTCATCACTAAGTAGATATTAGGCTTCAAGCAGGAAGATTTAGGAGTGTTGTTAGTTTGACGTCCTGTCTGTCTCTACTGTCAATACTTCATAAAAGCAACAACAAAAACATACACTTTGAAAAACATATTTACAGCTTTGAAGTGTGCAACAAATGCATTGGTATGAAAGTCTTGTACATACTGATCCATGTATCCTCCATGTTTAACCAGGAGGCTGTGAGAACACTTGTGCAGGTACAAACACTCCAGAGTGACTGATCCTGTTTTAGCCGTCTCAGTGTCTGGCCAATGGGTTCTTCTTTTATTAGACCAGAGCGTTATTAGATTATTCTAAATGTGTTCTTTAGTTGTGGAATTATTCCTATTATGTTCCAAATTTCAACACCAGAATGACCTAATGTTCCCACAAGCTCATTCAAATTTGATTTAATGTAATCAGTTTTAATGCAATTGAAATCGGCTGTAATCTAATCTAACAAAGTGTTTCTGGAGACAAGCTGCAGGCAGGAGGCCAGTTATAATCGGACACAAAAACATGTTGCATGTGGCTGCTGAAGTCAAGTCCAACATTCTTTGATGATTGACGCTGTCGACCGATGTTTGATTTTGATCAGTCTTCATTTCATGCGTATGTTGCCTACTGTAAAGATTAGACATGATTTTTACCGCATGTGCAGACATTTTTTTTTCCTTCCTCACAAATGCCTGTCTGGTGCATTTCAGCTGCAGAAGTGAATTGCTGTTTCAAAGGGGCATTTTGGCAAAGTCTTAAAAGGACTTCCATTTGTGTAGCTGCTAAGAACAGTTCATTCATTCACTGAATGGTGCTGATGGGGGCAAATGCTTTTGAAATCTTTTGAAATGCAAATGTGCAGCACACTGTATCCTAGAAACTCGTGTAATGATAGTGTTTGAACTCTAATGATTCAGAAGTATGCTCTGTCCCCAAGTCAACCCACATCAAACAGTGCAAGAATGTACTGGTGATTTGGTGCTCGCGCTTTAGTCGACTTTGTTCACTTCTGTAAACGATCCGTGTCTGTGTTTAATGTCACACACGTCTCTATGTTTCTCATGCCAGGAGATATATCAGCATAATCCCAAAGTGTGCTCAAAAACTGTCTTGTCAGCAGTTTTTTTTTGTTTTTGTTTTTTTTTTTTAGTTGGAGTGTTGGTGCAGACTGAAATACCTCTGCCACTATCAGGTGGATTTCCATGACAGTTACTATAGACATTCATGTTTCCCAGAGTCCAAAAAGTTTCATCTGGATCGACTTTTGTGCTGAAGCAACATTAAACTGGAGATAAACTTCTCCAAACTTTACCAAAGCTGGATTAGCACTGCTATAAATGACAGTGTAGCTAAAAGCCCTTTGAAGAACAACCAGCACGGAGTCACTTTAAATGTTTTTATTTGAAGAGACAGGAAATAAAATGATAACATCCAGTCAGATTTCTCATCTGACCCACAACAAATAAAACAATACAACACATGATTCACAATTTCACTGTAGATAAGTTGAGCATGTGTATTAAATGATAAAAGTAATGTAGTTAATATACAGTGATAAATGACATTGAATAGATTATTTATTATTCAATTCAGCTCATATTATGACAAAATCCCTGTTTCTACTTTACTTTCTTAAAAGGTCACCTAGTGTGTACTTTAACAGTTAAACTTATCATGTGTTTAAATATGCAACAAAAACATACAAATGTTTTATTATTTGACTAATTGTAAGAAGCATTTTGTTCCTTAATCCCGCCTCCTGCTGGGATCAGAGTAACTCTGATTCTTTGGAGCAAAGTTTAGATCAACACATCCTGAAGGTTTGATCTGGATAACAACCAAGACTGGATCACATGATCTGATCTGGTTTCAGTTCCCTGTTTTCTTTTGAACACTTCATTTACTTCTCAACATATGGTGCATTTATACTGCTTGGTACCAGCTCTACTTTACTTGCTTTGTTTGGTTTTACATTTGGAAAAAGTACCTGCTACATGGTACCATATTTCTAGCACCTCTTCACATGCAGTCATTGCAAATATTTGTACCCCTAAGCTGATAAAGTCTGCAATAACAAGTTTCTACAATGTGAGGAAAAACACACTAAAAAGAAATATAACAATAGGCTTTAGTGCAATGTTAAAATTACATTTTAAAAATGTCAGTGGGAATCCTGAGCTCCTGAGCTCAGTAACAGCTGATGGAGGTTGTAGCGGGGCCTCATATCACATAAATGTCTGAGCAAACAGGCTCTAACGTTATGGATAAAAAACATATTTGAAGATAAAAAAACAAATTTCCAGTTGAAAAAATCTTTAAACTTCTTTCTGTGACACCACAACAGTTATTGTGTTACTTTCTCCTCCTTCACCTGACAATCAGCTACAAAAAAGTGCAATACCACCGACCGCCACTAGAGGCAGGCTCTTCATTTTCAATCATGAAGTAAAAATGTTTGGTCCACAAGTTATTCTGACGTCATTAGCTAAAGTCATCTTATCATTGACAACCACTGACCAGAGTTAAAGAGATGAATACACGTTGTATCAAGTGTTATCTGTTATTTCCCATCTACAAATGTTAGCTTAGCTTTAGTTTGCCAATAGACCGGCCAAGCAACAGTTTAGATCATGTTTTAATATTATGTCACTTCCTGTTGTGTATGTTGTGTGTTTTGCTGCTGCCTGTGTTGAGATTGACACTCCTGCAAAAAGGGAATTTAGATGTCATGATGATGATGATGGATTTAAGGATGGAGTTAAATTGAACCAGATTTATAATAATCTGGTTGAAATTTGTGGGAAAAAGTTATGGTGGTTTATCATGTATTTTCCATAAATATATAAGCTAATACTCTCTAATGAGTCCAGTAGTGCTGATCAAATTCCACATCTTGTCTCTCACTTTGGATCTATGTGTGAAGCTGCTTATGACAATCCTGACACCTAGTGGTTCAAAAGCCTCATTACACATGGATTCAAATGATTGTATTAAGGTTGGTGGTGCAGTAAATTCATTATAAATGCCTCTTAGCTTGAAGTAACATTTTAAATACTGCTGTTTTTTTACACTGATGCCCCGCCCTCTGCACTGGCTGAACTATAATGATACTTTCAGGGCGCTGAAGCTCTGCGGCTCAGGAGGACCTCCTCACGTGAAGCTCATCATTGAGTGGGAGCACCGAATCAAAGACTGGTCAGTACATTTTGCTTCACATTACTATTTAAGCATTATCCTTTATGTTTTCTGTAACAAACCCTCTACGTCCTGGCTCCTGCAGCCTGTTCGGTAACATCCAGGAGGAGGTGGTGAAGGACGCAGAGAGTGTGAGGAACCAGCAGCAGCAGCATGTCCAACAGTACAGCTGCACCTTGGACGAGTGTTTCCAGCTCTACACCAAAGAGGAACAGGTAAGTCCCTCTGTTTATTATTTATTATTATTATTATTATTATTATAGAGATGTAGGTGAAGGGGTAATGGGTGAAACAGTGAAAATCAACCAGGAACAGGGGGATGTATTTTCAGCAGCATGTTGACTGTGTCTCCTCCGCTGTAAAGTGGGCAGTAAATGGCAGCGTTACACAGGCTGTGAGTAGGCTGCTGCTGTCATGTGGAGTGTTGCTGATCCAACACAAACAGTTGTCACGTAAATACCATCCATTTGTTTTCAGCGCTGCTCATCGAGAATCAGCTGCTGCATTCAGCCGTCAGACATGAGAGAGTCAACGGTTATTTTAGTACTTTTTTTATTAGTTTTGCATCAACATGTGGAGGTTTCTGATTGGCTTAGCAGTTTTAGTTACACACATTTATTCATATTATAATTGTTCATCATTTACAGCTTCACTGGGCCCCATGTAGAGAGCAATAAAGATTATTAATCTTGTTTTCACAGACCAAGATGCTGAAGTTTTCAGCACTGAAACTCTGGAAAATCACATATTTACTTTAAGTTGATTTAACAGAGCCAAGAGTTTGGCATCTGAATCTCACCATGTTGGTTGTTTGGAGCTGAGAGTGACCATATTTGGATATTGAGGGAGGAGTCAGTAGGCGGGTCTAACCCTTGAACCTGAGGTCACTGCCCAATGTGTATGAGATTCGACCTCAGCACTGCTCTCACTGAAGACCAGACCTGTCGATCAAGCTAATCAAGCATCAGATGAACCACCCGATCAATAATAAAAGAATTAACTTCAGCTAATGACATCAGAATGACTTGACTTGTCCATTGCTGGTGTTGCACTTTTTTGCACTTCCCTATTGGCCTCATTTTTGAGCCCCGCTTGCTTGGTCCATTCCTGTTTACAGTCTATGGTTTGCACACACCACAACACCTGCATGCATATAGTGCTCCAGGGGTGCTACCAGTGCAGAAAACAGACACACATCAGGCACACACCTCCAATTTTTGGTGCATCTGGAGTTGACTTATTTTACACTTTTTTCAAGAAAAAACATTGAAGAGACACTGAAAGATGTTGCTGCATGAGACTCAATGATTTCTTACAGCCCTTCTCTAAACTTCACTCACTTTCTCAAAGGATTTCACACTGGGGTTTTTTGCTAACTTGCAGCTCAACACGTTTAATCTCGACACAAAGCAGTGAAGCTACCAAAACACTTTAAACACCTGAACAATGTTGCCACTACTAGTTTTGAATTTGCTTTTATTTTCTATTTCAACCATCCACAGAAAGTTGAATATTGTGTCTTGTAAGTCTGTTAAATGATAGTACCATCTTTTCCACACTATAAGGCGCATCGGATTATAAGGCGCACCTTCAATGAATGGCCTATTTTAAAGCTGTTTTTATATACAGGAAGCACCACATTATAAGGTGCATAGAATAGAAACTACTGTAGTGGCTGGGGCTGCGTTATCATCCATCTAGATGAAGCTGCACTAAAGGGAAAGTATAGTATAATAGTGGGTTATGATTCTTTTTATGAATTTTTATTTACTGTTATTTTATGTCAGATTTTATAAGCGTTAGACAAAAATGTGTCAAATTTAGAAGATGTGCTCACTCTGCACATTTGTCATCAATGCAGTGAAACATTATCCACACCTTTCATCCACTGCTGTTGTGCTGACAGTTTCTGTGGCACTGCTCCTGTTGTTACCTGGTGTCGCCACCTGGTGGAGCTGCAGTCATAACAGAGACACTGCTGTCAGTTTCCAATCCAGCCAACTGATCAATATTTAAATGTATATATGTAGAGCTGCCACAGTATTAACCTTCCTCCCACACATTAAAAGTGCTACAGTGAAGTGACATTTGTCTGTGGTGTTTTTCCAAAGAGGGCGAAGGTCATCTCTGCACAAACAATATAACATATGCAATGTTTACAAGAGGAGGGTGTCAAAGTTTATTTTTTTTATATTATATCTGGTAATTCTTAGACAGCTCCCTGTGTGTAATGAACAATAGTCTAACTGAATCTAATCTGAATACCATCTCAATGGAGTCACCTGTGATTCAGTCATGACGTACAAGTTTTTTGGTGCTTCTTTGTGAGATGTATCTTAACCTTGCTGAAGAACATCTCTCATCACTTTTGAGATGATAATCAGAGGAAAGTGAATCAAAGTTGTAACCATAGCAACAGCTCTATAATATATGTCCTGTTCCAAGCAGCGTTGATTACTTTTCAGATTTCATCATTTCTGGTTGAATAGGTAAAACAAGCAGGAACAGATTTTGATGCATCAGAAAGAGGATAAGCGGAGGAGTTATTTTCAGATGTATTAAGGTTCAGTTTTTCCTCTCTCCGCACTAGCTAGCCCCAGACGATGCCTGGAAGTGCCCCCACTGTAAGCAGCTGCAGCAGGGCATGGTGAAGATGAGCCTGTGGACACTGCCCGACATCCTCATCCTCCACCTGAAGCGCTTCAGGCAGGTCGGCGAGCGGAGGAACAAGCTCACCACGTTCGTGCACTTCCCCCTGGCAGGCCTAGACATGACGCCTCACATGGTCAACCGCAACCATGGCAACCACCAGCAGCCCCCCCTGCAGCCAGGCTGGAAGCCGTCCAGACGACCAGACCTGGCTCCTCCTGACTTCTTGTACGATCTGTATGCTGTGTGCAACCACCATGGAGGGATGCACGGGGGACATTACACAGGTCTGAAACATAGATGTTACCTGTAGTAAGAATAAGAACCTTCACCATTCACCCATTATAACAGGGAGGGATTTTCTGGACTGGGTGCCATGCTCTTATTTTGCCCAACTGTACTCATTTGAACCTAGGGTTATGCCCTATCTGAAAATACAAGGGAACAAGAGAAAAACTAATTTAAAACGAAAAAAACACTTTTTCCTAAATCAAAAATAATGCACACTTTCATCAGATTACCACACATTCAAACTAATAAATAAACCTTAAACATATAATTCAAACTTCCATCACACCACTTCCCCAACAGACTCCAACCTTAACTCCCATATAAAACAAATGCCAAAAAAAAAAAACACAAAAATACACAGATCAACATATTTTTCAGATTGTGCAGGCTGCCATTCAGCATACTTACCTTTTGGGAACAAGAGCGAAACTTAATACGCATGGCTGCCAGCATAGCAACACACCCAAAGGGTACAGTGTCGCAAAACATATGAACTAAAACTTTGTGCAACAGCCCCCCCTGCTGGAGAGCTGAGGTTACAGACCTACATCACTAACAACTATCTTGTGCTCACAAGTTATTTTCTTGTGCACACAAGATAATTTGCTGTGAACTCACAACGTTCCCATGCACACAGTCAGGACATCATGGAGAGGACTGAACTAATCAAGTTTTATTTTAATCTTGGAAAGTCATACAGTGAAATTGCTCTTGCACGTAAACATGTTAACTCCAAAATAAAAGCACTCCTTTAGCTTGTGCGATGTGTCAAAGTGACGCATGCAATTATTGAATAATTCACCTGCTACAGGGTGTGGTGGCATCAGCTACACCTAGATCATTTCTATATACAGTCCAGACTGAGCTGGATGTGTGCCGCAGCTGATCAGCTGATCACACTGATCAACTGATCGATAAGCGCAGCGCTGAGTTCAGGCTAGAACAAATGGATTTTTTGTTACCGTTGTAAAATGAGAGAAAAATAGGTATTTGCTGTTATTTTGTAAACAATAATAAATTATTGTGCTGTGGTGAAAACACAGACGATAGAACTTCCGGGTCACGTAGATCAGACAAATTAAATAATAAAATCCAAATCTGCCTGTGGGAATCCGTGCATCATTCATTCAATCGATATTTAATTAAGAATCCAAAAACAAAACATTAAAAAATAGATGGTTTTTGTTTTTGTTTCTAAATCTACATTTGTTTGTTTTTCAATATCCTGTTTGTTAATACAGATCAAATAAGGACAAACAGATAAAACAGATAAATACTGGCCACAGGCAGATTTTGTCACCGTATAACATTACAAGATCAAAACAAAACTTGATTAAATTTAGTCCTGGCTGTGTGCATTGGAAAGACGCTGGGAGTTCATAGCAAATTAACTTGTGCGCACAAGTTAATTATCTTGCGCTCAAAGTTTATTATCTTGTGTGCACAAGATAAAAAAATATTACCTTGTGGGACTTAGGAGCTCCGTAGAGCACAGACCTGTGTCAACAAATTAAATCCGATTCCCACCAAGTGTCTCACACTCTAGACATTATCATCCTGCATGTGTGTCATGACTTGACCTGTGGGGAAATATCAACAGTTTGCAAATTATAAACAACAGTTTTTCTGGGATTTGGAGTTTCTTTTCAGACAAGATCCCATTCTGAACTGAACCCAATGATTTATTCCCAGGGTAATAAACAGGATCTGTTCACAGGTTTTACCATAATGTTGTTCACAGATGAACGGACAAACAAACCAGTCCAGGTGAAAGCATTACCTTCTTGGTGGAGGTAATAATAAAGTGTTACTGTCACGTGTTGTTCATCTCTCGCTGCTGGTCCTGTGTTCGCAGCCTTCTGCAGGAACTCTGTTGACGGCCAGTGGTACAGTTATGATGACAGCAGCGCTGAGCCGGTTCCTGAGGCGGAGGTGTGCACACGTGGAGCCTACATCCTCTTCTACCAGCGACGAAACACCATCCCCGCCTGGTCTGCCAGTTCCTCAGTCACTGGTTAGTCCTTTTGAATAGTCTCTGAATCTGTAGGGCCAATCTGCTTTTCATCCTTTTGATAAAATATATACTGTATTTTCCAGACTATTGAGCGCTCCTGTCTATAAGCCGCTATTGAATTTATTCAAACAGTTTCATGTAGTCCACTCTGACCTTACCTGATCAACCAGGTCCAACATGCTTTGAAAGAATACTTTACAAAGACGTGAGGGCCTGGAGCTGCACTGCTGTCTCTCATTTCGAGGGCGGGCTTAGCAAGCTGAGAGGGAACCAGTCACAGAAGTCGAATGTGACGCACAATTAATTACAAATGTCAAAATAAACGTATCAACGAAGGGTTGAGACAAAGGATTTACTGTGACTATGATAGACCTTCTTTCAAGAAATTGAATGATTCTGATTCCTTAAATATAAAGGCTCATTCCAAATTTGTTAAATGGACAGTTTCTCCAAAGGTAAAGGAAACTCATTTTAAAATAATTAATCAAATTTACCCTGTGGGTAAATTTCTTGAAAGAAGACTTTTTGTAACCAAGAGGCTGAAACATTATGTCATCTTTTTTTTGACTGCCGTTTTACAAAAGACTTTTGAAAAGACATTCGAAATTGGATAAACTTGAAACTCAATGTTCCCCCCTTTAATGTGTCACATATTTTATTGTATATGGACGATCTGGACTCTTCCTCATCTGACATTGTTAACATTGTCATTCTTTT
>OOFC01050905.1:0-10959 GCA_900323345.1 Pseudochromis fuscus | reverse complement strand
CCACCAAAATACCAATAGATTTATCCAATTTCCATAAGCAAATACTGCAGTTTTGGAAACTGATATTCAGTCATAATTTTTCACCTCATAATTCAACCCTGTGGAATAATAGAACTGTTCTAATGGGTCGGAAATCAATATTTATACAGGAATGGTTTGATAAAAATGTTATATTCATAACTGACTTATTGGATAAAAATGGTCATGTTTTAAATTTCTCGTCTTTTGTAGAAAAATACGATTTTGATTGTGGTAGAAAAGCTTTTGACAAGGTTTGTAAATCAATCCCACAGTCAATGCTGCAGTTAATCCGAAATACACTTTTGTACTCAAAAGTCTCATTACCCAAATTAAAGATAAATGACTGTGCCTTGATTGATTACAAATGTCAAAATAAACGTATCAACGAAGGGTTGAGACAAAGCATTTACTGTGACTATGATAAACCTTCTTTCAAGAAATTGAATGATTCTAAATCCTTAAATATAAAGGCTCATTCCAAATTTGTTAAATGGCCAATTTCTCCAAAGGTAAAGGAAACTCATTTTAAAATAATTAATCAAATTTACTCTGTGGGCAAATTTCTTGAAAGAAGATTTACATTTGATGTTGACCCATGCACTTTTTGTAACCAAGAGGCTGAAACATTATGTCATCTTTTTTTTTTTGACTGCTGTTTTACAAAAGACTTTTGGAAAGACATTCGAAATTGGATAAATTTGAAACTCAATGTTCCCCCCTTTATTGTGTCACATATTTTATTGTATATGGACGATCTGGACTCTTCCTCATCTGACATTGTTAACATTGTCATTCTTTTGGCTAAATATCACATCCATTGTTGTAAGTGGAGAGGGAATAAGCCCTCGTTTCAGTGTTTCATCAACAAATTTAAAATGTATTACAGTTCCCTGAAAACACTTAAAGACTGGAAAATTGCTTGAATCATCAGCCGTCAGATAGCAAGAGTGCTGTTGTTTTAATGATTTTGCTCCATTACATTTTGTTTTGTAATGCCTTAAACTTTTGTGAGAATGTGTATAATGCCCCCTAGCGTCTGTTACTTTTGTTGTCCTCTACGGGAGTTTGTATTTTGCAATATAAAAATAAATTTAAAAAAAAAAACAACAAAGAAAAAACTGTATGATGTGCACCTTCCTCCTGAAGAGGAGGATCCTAGAGGATTTTCTTCAAATGGTTGCATGCAAAAATATTCTGCTGTACCAAAAAAACTCGTGCTGTTCTCCTAATTAGGTGGTTTGACATTTTATGACCTTCCTACCAGTGTTGTTACTACTGTCAGATGCATCTTAGTTTGACAGCTTTGGACAAACCCTGAAGTGATAGTCTGCTGTATATTTCTGTGTCTCTTTCCACTCGCAGGGTGTGATTGGTCCAACGGGGACTTCTTCATAGCCAGAGACACCAGTCAGCTGATCACATGGCAAGATGGACGCTGCAGCAGCGACTTCCTGTCCTCTCTTCCAAAGCCAGACTCACATCTCAGTGTGGCCACGGGTTTCGGCTGCGCGACAATCTTCTGGTACATGAAACATAGGTCAGCATGTGCTTTGTTTGATTAACCCTATGTAGAACTCATTACGCCACTTGGTTTTGTGATGTGACAGCGAATGAGTGTGAAAAAATGTGGTTTCTTTGCAGACCTGAGTTCCTTGAGGACTTCACAGTTGCAGGTACCATCCAGGACTACATGGTGTCCATGCTGTGCGGGTTGGATGGGTGTGTGATGACACCTCAGAATGCAGCCAGCTGGGGCTTCTTCAACACCTCATCCAATCAGTGGAATGAAAACCTGTATGTGAGCTTCCTGTTTGTAATAACTCTTTAAGTACTAAATGCATGAAAAATCTTGTTTAGTTTATGCATGTTTGGTTTGACAATGCAACCACTTTCTGCATCATTATGGGCTAACATTGTCAGAATTATGTGTGATCTACATAACAAAACACTGTGTGTTTGTCTGTGTGTGTGCATGTGTGTGTGTGTGCATGCATGCTCTAGTCTGAAGGAGGCAGCCTTTCCTCTGCACTTGCTTCCTCAGTGTGTGCCATCTGGTGGTTTGGCAGGACAGACGTGCTCTGCCTGGCATGGTATCCCTGCTGGTACACCAGTAGGGGCCGCCCTTGGAGACTTTCAGTGCTCTGTCTACTCCTGCATGAGTGCGCGGACAGATGCAGGTGATACAGGAAGTACAGTCTCGCTTTGCATGCTAGGATCACACTTAATGGCCTGAATGCTCAACAGTTTATTCAGTTTAAATTACAGATGAATCTGCCAAGATATGTTGCATCCTCCACTTATGTTGACTGTAGTCACCTTTGTGAAGTTTGTAAAATAGAAAGATTCTAATTATGTATCTGAGCTCTGACAGAAACATCAGAATAATTAGGAAGTGTACAGCAGTAACCACCCATGTTTCTCATTATGCTTTAGAACACATGGAAACAAACCATTTATTGTTGAAAGTCACTCTGCATCTTTCCAATGTTTCCCCAGTTCTTAACATAAGCACCTCAGCTCAGCTGACCTTTGCCATGCCACCTGACTTCAAACCTCCAGACGTTCCTCAGCCTGCATCATCCATCTCTTACTTCCCCTACTTCGACTCCTCATACTTGGCTGTGGCTGCCTCACTCAACGGTGGGAATGTGCTGACCATTTTTGTGGAGATGCTGACCACCTGGGTGAGAGAGCTTGGTGTGTATTTTTATTAACTTTTTATTCTATATATGCAACTAAATGTTATTATTACCATTCACCCTTAGTTCCTGGTGTAGTTCCTATGAATTCCTTTGGCTCAAAAGGTCCTGGAACTTTATTGCACATGATCCAGAAATATCTTGATCAACTCATGACTTTACTCATGACATTTGTGTGACATGTTTCAACAGCTGTTAAATTGTTGCCATAGCTACAGCCCTTATCCCCAGCCTTTCATGAAGTGCCTTTATCAGGCCAGAATTATACTGCATTGACCATTTAGCTAAACTCTGATGTTAACATGCTAATATGCTGAAGTAAAATAGTAAATGTGGTAGCTACATGATATAGGCTACACATAAGTTTGCTGTAGTTGCAGTTGCTGTGTGCACGTACAGCCTGCAGAGGTGCTAGCATGAAGTCTTATTTTTCATGTTTTATGCAATTGAATAACAAGTATTTGAATGATAATATTATATTATAGGAGACAACATGTTTCTCTAAACTAGATTAGTAGATTCATCTTCATGAAGCACACACTTCCAAATTTTCTCTTGAAATAAACTCAAGAACTAAAATAACATAGTTAAATTCAAATTCAACTAAAGTGCACATATACGTAACAAATGTCAGCTCTCTAAACCTTTGAATCTGCTAAATTGTCCTTTACAGATTTAAAATGACTGTAGCAGCATGAACCATTTAGCACCCCTACTGTATTTCAGATGGAGTTTGGTGAATTTACTACAGAGGAAAAATGGACTATTACACATTAGCAATCCAATAATAAAGCACTGAGAGGGTAATGCTCCTGTGAGGACAGAGGAAACTGCCGGCAAATGCATCTCATGTTAATTCAGACCACTATGAGGAATACTTAATGGACCTATTGTACTAAAGTTTTTAGCAGACCACAGATGGAGAAAGATGACAGTAACTGGTGCCTAAAGGATTAGAGCTGAAAGCTTTTTTCTCCTGCTTTACAGGTGCAGAGCTCAGTGAGTCGTGCTTGTATGAAAAACTGATTAATTGTGCCCTGAACCAGGAAATCAGCGACCTGAGTATAAGTCCAACCATCCTGGGAGAGAGACACAACCCTCTCTGCCTGGGTAAGGTGACCAACATCTCTGCCTCCAATCTCTCTCTGGGTCACGTGATCAGGGCGCTGTGCCGCGGTATCCTGAGCAACATCACATCCATGATGCCTGCAGAGCATCTGGAGCAGGCGGGGGTCACCAGGATCGTGGGCAGTGGGAGCGCGCTCACTCGCAATAAGGTGCTAAGGCAGGAAGTGGAGAAGGCATTTCCTCAGCAGGTGGTATATGCACAGAACACAGACTCTGCTGCCGGCGTGGCCATGGTTCTCTGTGACCGACTTTGAAAGACAATCTGAATCCAAGTGGGAATCCACAGTTGATGAAAAAACTGGTACTCTTCTCAGTACCTTTTCATCAAAGAGCATCTTTCAGCTGTGTTTGCTATTAGTCCCCCAACAGGGACAT
Source organism: Pseudochromis fuscus (assembly GCA_900323345.1). NCBI lineage: Eukaryota > Metazoa > Chordata > Actinopteri > Pseudochromidae > Pseudochromis > Pseudochromis fuscus. Next base: position 6,736 of record OOFC01050905.1, on the reverse strand, counting down.
TTCTAATTTACACTTGTGTGTAGGAAGATGGACCTTAATCACACAACATTTATTTTTCTTAGATTTCATCTATAATTCTAACTTCAGTTACTTGAGGCAGAATTGTATTTACCTCAGAGTGCTGGTACCTAATAAAGAGGCACTGTTTCATGTGATACATGGTGGTGTGATTGATCAGCTGACATGGATGAAAGTGAAAACAACAAATACTGAAGGATTTTGAATGTTCACTGCTGATCGTGGATTGTTGCTCTATAGTGAGATCTTGTTGTTGGAAAGTTTTCAGAAAATCTTTGTGTATTTGTTGGTGCTTTTTATCAGAGCTCTGGAGTGATAGTCCAGTTTGAACTGGGAGGGAGTGCAGTGCTGTATGATGCAAGTCCAGTGGGAGAGAGGAAGAGACTGGTCTGAAGGGACAGTTCAGCTCTGTACCCAACATGTATTACACTTACATTAAGACTAATTGCAGACTTTGATCAGGTGTGTCCCAACATCCATCTGATGGATTTGTTGCTGCAGTTGATATCATAAAATGAAGTTAAATTTCCTGAGGCTCAGTTAACTCACACTTTCTTCTTGAAAGCTGTCAGAGCTGTGACCATATCGTATGAGATGAAAACGTTACATCTCTAAGATCTCCCAGTCCTACTGGCTCAGCCTCTGTTTCATGGGGTCCTGTCAGCAGCTCCACGATCTAACGAGGAGTTCACTGATGAACCACTTAGCTGAGTACAAGGACACACACTGAGCCTCTAACTGCTGCTAAGTGCAGCCTTACCTGCTACCACCAGTACAGCACAGAGTCGAGTAGCCTTGACCAGATACCATTACCAGCCACACCTTTTGTAAATGGGTAGGAAAATGTTTAATAATCTTGTTAGTCTATAAGGATCTGTTTATAATTTATTGGCTATAGCAACCTGTAGGAGCTTTAACTATAACTACCCTATAGCTTAAAGCCACAGACGACATCAAGAGCTAAAACGTCCAATGTCCAAAGTAATAAACTTAAAATTCAAATTAAAAATGTATTGCAAAATTATGCAGAGCAAAGCATCCAACTAAAAAATCGGATGAAAATGTTAATAATTGCAACCCTATAATATAACACAGTGTTATATGAGACGAAAGCATCACCGGGCCAAACAGGACATTAATTTAAGCACGGCCTGTTGCTGATGCGGGATGTGCAGCCACCGCATGAAGTGATGTGGATATGTGCTATTTTTGAGAAGCACGTTATTAAACCAGAGTTGTAATGAGTTTGCTGAAAAATTTATGTTGCAGTAAATATAGCTAAGATGTTTTCCCAGTTTTAACAGGTTAAACCAGTGAAGCTGAATAATTGGTTGATACTCATTTCCTGCTGTTACCACACTTTGTCTCTGTAGGACAGTTTAATTACTGCTGTTTGTGTGGGACAGTCCAAAGATTAAATCTCTTGAAACCAGTGCACTGTGCTTATACCCCAACATGCACAGGAGAGCTTGTTGTTTCTGTGTCTGTGATGAACATCCAGCATGAAAATAAGACATGTTAATGGTTTATTGAGAAAGCAGCTGTGAAATAATCAGCTTCTTTATGTATTTCATTGAGTTATTATATGTATTAAATGTAATCCTCCTAAACCTTTCAACTAAATAAATGATGACTGTAGACTTTACATCATTGTTTGATTGGATGGCCTTCCTGCCCTGGTACTTGGCCTTGTGCCCTTAAAAAAAGAAAACACTAAAGACCAAATGGTTAAAGACTAAAATGATGAAATTCAATGACAATGTTAAAAAACCTAAAGAAAAATGCAACCTTCATTTAACATTTCTGGGACTTCACCAACAGGTAAAATCAACATTATTGACGATCCCGTTTCGTTGTAGACGGCAGAAGTGGCTGTCCCCACGTCCCCGAGAACTTCACATGAGTACACACGACGCAAAAATGCGTGACGCCCGCGGTCTGAACACAGCGTGGACTTCCTGAGCTGTCCAGCAGCAGCTGTAAAAGTGAGATGAGAGATTCATTTCTTTGAGTATTCAAATTAAAGCCGCACAACATCTAGCCCAGCATCAGTGCTGTTGGTGTAATCTGGATGGTAGAGTTTCATGAGATCAACCAGAAATATCCAAACAAGTGTCTGATCCCTTTACGTCCACTAAATGTTCTGGTTCAATGACAATTTGAATTAAAATGGTCCTCTTAATGAAACTGTCCACACTTTAACATCATGAGACAAACACAGCACCCACCTACTGATCAACAGCACCTGGCCACATCCTTCAAACAGGGAGCTGTGAGAGGGAAGTTACCACTGAGCTTAGAGTGTCACAGAGTGATGTCAGCAGGTTGCAACAGAGACACAGAGACTGGAAGAGTCCCAGAAAGACACAGAAGTGGACATCCTTTGGCCACATCTTATGGTGATGACCACTTCACTGTGAACAGTCCCCTACAGAACTGGATAGTGAATGCCACTGAACTCCAAGCATGTTCGGGAAGGTGAGAGACACCCACCTGTCACACCAGACCATTGGAAACCGCTTACATCTGCGTGGTCTGTATGCTGGACCATCTGTAAGGCTACCAGACCACCCCACCAGGCACAGGTCCTCAACCTGCATGGGCCAGGGAGGATTTGCACTGGACGAGGAACCAGGTGGCCTCAGTGCTGTTCTCTGATTCCCTTTGACCAGAAATGATGGCCGCCAACGTGTCAAGCATCATCAGCCTCTGTCGTCACCAGACAGGCCTTTGGAGAGGGGGGTGTTACAGTCTGGGAAAGGTGTGCCCAACACCTTGTGAATGTTACTGTGACAAACCGATACTACCTGAATGTTAATCTTCAACAATGACAATGTCACCACCCATCAAGGTTGCATCATCAGGGAAAGACTGCAGGAGGCTGAGATACCTCAAACAAAGCGGCCTACACTTTCTCCAGACCTGAATCCCATAGTGGGATCTACTGAGTTGTCGTGTAGAGGGTCATAACCCCATACCCCAGAACTTTAATGGCTTGAGGGTAGCGACTTGTGAACACTATCACACCTCGTTGTCCAGCTGTATTTGATCCTCAAGTTATTGAGACATTGACATTTTTTGTTGTGGTGCAGCTGCCATAGTCGTTAGCTTTAGTGTCACTAAATTGTTTGGGATGAAGAAATGACCATTGTAGGTTTCTACTTAAATGCACTGCTTTCATGATATAATATCACTGAGATTGAATATCTTGAATATCAATTGTGTTTTTTGTTTTGTTTATTACACTGAAATCTATTATTTGGTGCTAAAAATAGAAACACAAAAAGAGTTTAGCTTCTATTCCAGTGTTGAATTTAAATTAAGGCTGAAGTGATTCCTCAAGTAACTCGATTAGGAAAAATCCTCAAAGCAAAAAGGCTTTGAATTGCAGCTGCATTTGATCACTGAGTAGTGTTTCATCTGGGGGATTAGCTAGGTGGCGGCAATGAGCTATAAAGTTCCAACCACAGTAAAACAAGGAGGAGGAGAAGAAGAAGCAGAAGCACAACAATGCAGAGACAACAGAAAAGCAGCAGTCGATGCAGAATGTGAAATGAAGGAGGAGAGGGAAAACAAACGAAGAGAGAAGAGGAGTAAGTGTCAAAAAACAGCAGAAAGCATCAAAAGTTTGGGACCACTTCAAACTCCAGCTGAAGGAAAACACTGTGCAGTGTGTGCACTGTGAAGATGAACAAGTGAACCATAACAGCACCACATGCTTCAGCATCTCAGACAAAAACACCCACCTTATGGTCCATTACCCAGTGGACTTTGTTATCCAATTAATCGATGGAATAATCGTTTTAATACTTAATTACTAAAATTGCCCATAGTTGCAGCACTACCTTAAATAAAGGGAGTTTCTAGCTCAGTTACCAGCACTGGGTGTTGATTGTAACAGTACATATGCCTGAGCTATTCCGTACTGGGTTTTCACTTCAGAATGACACTGATAAGGTATAGTTAGCCTGGAAAGTTGGGCAAACACTGTGCAATCTCTGTTAAATTTTTATAATGCATTAACTTTTTACAAAATCAGAATGTTATTTTTTGGTTCTCTCTGCCATAGCAAAAAAGTACCAAACTGCTACACTAAAACTTAGCACCATAGTGAATGGTGTATTTTTGGTACTGCTCTCTAAAAGAACATATAAGCTTGACAAATGATAACAGCAAATGACTAGATACTGTATGTTTATGTGACGTGATACAGGGTACCACAAAAACTTAGTCAAATTTAAACATTTTAAATTACTTTATTAACTGAGACAAGGCAGGTCAATCAAAAATGAAAATTATTCTGAGCTGTCGTTCAGTCTCTGGAAATTACAGAGACTAGGTTGTGGTCTTTATGCCCGTATCAGTGTGATCCAACTGTGTATTGTACTGCAGCGAGCACATGTCGTGGTGCTTCCATTAACCACTGGTAAAACTGTCACCTCTGGAAACGCTCCTGCTGCTCTCTCTGTTTGCGGATCTCTGGGAATTGCCTTTCATAGTACTCCCGTGTTCTGCTCTCCTTGGCCTTGCGTCTAGGGTTGTTCTCCATGCGTTCCACCTTTTTCTCCCATGCTTCCATCAGCTGGTCATAGCGTTGACAGATCTTCTGTTCCTGTGTACACAACATAAAAACGCACCACTGCAGTCTTGGCAACAGAGTGAACCAAAAGATCAAAAAATTGTTGTATCTGTAGATACAGGATGCTAATAGTTTCAAACCATCACACTGAATCTGTCATCTGCAATTATACATTATTATAAAAGCTCTGAATGTGATGGATTAAAACCACAGTACATTGTGTTACTGTTAACCCAGCATGTTACAAAAAAAGACATTTTTGAGAAGAATTCTCATACAGTGTGATCACACTTCAGTTACTGGAGGTGTAGTAAATACTAACATTGCAACATCACTGAAAAAATGAGGCAAATACATACACTGTACATAAAAATGGACAGAACAAACATGATGCCACCCATTGATTTGTCGACTCACATTTTGAAGCCATGTTGGTTTTTTGGAGCCAGAAGTGACAATATTTGGAAATGAGGAGGAGTGAGGAGGCGGGTCTAACCACTGAAGCTGATGTATGAGACTATATGAGACTCAACTTTAGCGCTGGTCTCCGTGAAAAACAGACCTGTCAATCAAGTCAAACTACACCCCTAAATCTAGATAAGGGAGATGAGATATCACTTTAATTACCCCACACTAGGGAAATTCTTTCTTCACTACAGCAAAAGCAGAAAACGTACCGAGTGCAAAATGGATTTCAAATAACTTAAAAATAAGAGGAAAAGAAATATAGAATAAGAAAATGTAGAAATAAGAATTTAACAGAATGTTCACAGACACACAGACCTGGAATAAAAAATATTAGAAATCAATAAAGATTCAGTAATACCTCTATTTGACGCCTAATATCTACTTAACAATGAAATGATTTCCAGATGGACCACCAGATCACTGAGCAGAGCAGGTTCTAGCTAATGACATTAGAATGACTTGTGGAAAAACTATTGACTTTTTCATATTTGAAAATTACCATTTGTGAATTTAGGTAAATTAGAGCAAGCCTCCAGTGGCTGTTGGGAGTATAACACTTTTTTGCACTTCAGCATTTACCTCATTTTTTAGTCCTACTTGCTTCATCCATTGCTATATACCGAGTCCACAGTCAAAACAGATACAAATCATGGAAAAGGCAACAAAAAGGGTTAGTCAGTAGACAATGTCAACCAAGAGTGTGGCTTTATCAGAGCATGTTACATCTGACTGGGCACTGAAAACTATAGTGCAGTTTATCTTGAAACGTCAAGATGAAAAATAAAAAAATACAAAGACAGACAGACTGAAGGGTGAGCTTCCTTAGTTAGAGAAGCTTACTTTTCACTGATTAAATCATTTCCAGAGGTGTATTGGGAGGAAAATACAGCCTCGCTTGCAGCAGTGAGGGACAAACAATTCACCCTCCTCTGGGCATGAGGCCACAAGCACTCTGCCATTGTTCTGTCTCCAAAAGATGTGCCTGACTCAGAGGAAGGTGGGTCTCACTGAGCCATTGCAATACAAAAAAGAGCCAAGTATTTCACAGAGGGGTGATACTGAACTATTTCAATGATAAGAGAAGCAGTGGTTTGATGAGGAATTTCTCAGGACTGTTCTTTGATGTGACAATATTTATTATTCTGTTACATATAAACGCACATAAAGTTATGGGTTTACACAAAAGATCTGAACAAACAAGGGAAACCAAGGCCTTTCCTGTTCTGTAAATACATCAGTGCTTTATTTTGATTAGTCACCCTAGCAAAGTAGCCTGAGGAACGGCATTGTTGGTCAGGCCGTCTGAAATTAAATATACTGGATAGATAGTCTTTTACTTTCTATTCAGAATTTCAAATGGGGCCATTCTTTAATCTATGATGGAACACCTGTGAAATTAATGACAGTTTTATGATCCCCAATTGTGCTTTATTCGACTGCCGATATGCCATACTACGATAACTGTAGAATACACTTTACTATTGTACAACCTGAGTGTGCTGCCAGCACAGCTTTATTCTTGTTTAACTGCAGCCAACATTTAACAGTATATGCACAATGCCCTCTTCACTACAAGGTTTCTTTTTCTCATTTCAATGATAACACTAGACCTGCGAGCAGGTATGAATGGGGTCCAAGCCCCCCTCGCCCATTGTCCCGGCGCACGGCAGG
>OOFC01050904.1:9086-31161 GCA_900323345.1 Pseudochromis fuscus | reverse complement strand
CCCTTTTAAAAAAATTTTTTAAAAAAATCGGATTTTATTTTTATTTTTATATTTTATTTTTAACTTAAACTGCAGCAGATTCCCAGCCTCTATTTGAGGCTGGGTTTCATTAGACACAGGACTTTATTTATAAGTTTGTCCTGTTTAAATTTTTTAGTGTGTGCTCCAAGTAAAGAGTTTTTAGACATATTTCCTGAGGCAGAAGGTCCCCAGCCTTTAATAGAGGCCAGCTTGTATTAGAGGCAGGACATTATTTCCTCCTGTTTGAAGTTTAATTAGTCATATTTCAGTATATGCTTCATACAAAGAGTTTTACATCTCCTCAATTAGTGGCCGGGCCCTTTTTTTTTTAACTTAAACTGCAGCAGATTCCCGGCCTCTATTTGAGGCTGGGTTTCATTAGACACAGGACTTTATTTAAAAGTTCATCCTGTTTAAATATTTTAGTGTTTTATTTAGTATTTTAGTATTTAGTTGCTCCAAATAAAGAGTTTTTAGACATATTTCCTGAGGCAGAAGGTCCCCGGCCTCTATTAGAGGCAGGACTTTATTTCTAGTTTCCTCTGTTAAGGAGAATTGGTTATGTTTTACTACAAAGCCTCATTTTACCACATTTTACCACATTTTGTCATTTCAAAATAAAACCCCATTACTAGCATTTCATGGGGAAGAAAACCTTGAATTCTTAACCAGGCTTTTATTGTGAAATATTTGCAGGCACACACCATTTAGTGTGTTCACCCCTGCTCTTCCTGGTTTGTATTTTGGCCCCAGATATTGTTTGTTGATATCGACCATGACCGTGGACACTATTGAAGACTTTGATTGACGATCGGTTTTAGTGTCGTGCTCCTCGTGGTGCTCAAAGGCACATCAAAAATCCTAATGTACAGTTACAGAAACAGGATGTTCTGTCTCTGTTTTCTACAAACCTCAGAAATCAGAATCCTTCAACTGAAACATCAACAACACCACGATCACAAAAACACTAAACTGCTGCTCATCAGCAACAATCATTTCAGTGTGTGTTTTGTTTAAACAGCAGTGATTAATTCATAGATTCTCCAACAGCTGAAACCAGCAGAAGGATTATGAACAATGACGAGCTTCTCCACAGACAAACCACCTGTTTCACCACATCTTCTATAAAAGTCATTATTATGCCCATATGCTAAATTATATACAACACATATTGTATTTCTTGCTTAGTGCCCACGCGTCATTAAACTAAACTTTCAGTGGATTAGTCATCACTACAGCGAGCGAGGCTGGAACAACAAACACAGAGGTTACACTTAAATACGACTGCGAAACACAACGTGTGAAATCAAAATAAAATGCATGAGCTGCAGTTTACAGACGAACATCAGAGGGCACCTTCACACACACACACACACACAACAATAGGACGTTTACAATAAAACACTTCAGTGCATATCTTCAGTATTTCATTTACTTTAAGTGAAATGTATTTATGTGCACAAGCAGACGCCTGAAAAACCTGAACCAGAAGTTTTTCTCGGAAAACAATGTTTCTTCTGATTGTGAACTACTTTGGACTCTTATTTTGAAGGCAGGAGTTTGGCATTTAAACTTGGTCAGGTCGGTTATTTGGAACAGGAAGTGACCATATTTGGATATGAGGGGAGGAGTGAGGAGGCGGGTCTGACCCTTGAACCTGAGGTCACTGTCCAATGAGACGGTGACCCGCCTGTAAATCACTGGAGACCAGAGCTGTCAATCAAACTCAGAAGAAGCCTAAAGATGAACTGGTTTTCAGATGAACCACCAGGTCCAGGAGAGTTTACACTATTTTTTAATTGAACTCAATTGGAGCCAGAGGTTTTTGGAGCCAGCATCTAGTGGCCATCGGTGGTATTGCGCTTTTTTGCACTTCCACCATATTGACCTTATTGTCTAGCTCCAGTTGTTTTGTCCATTTCTACAAACACTCTGCACTTTATCCACCGCAAAATAAAGTCCTTAAAACTTCCTTCTGCTCAGCCTCTGATCTAAAATAAATTTTCTGCAACTTGATTCTGACACAACTGAAAACTTATTGGAGGTTTCAGACTCATGTGTGAGACCAGAAAATACTTCCCCAGCAACATTGTTAAGACATTAACAGATGAAAACATCTTGGAGGATGTTCTGGATGTTTCTGTTCAAAGGACATTTCAGCAGAGTTGAGTTGCTGCTCTGAGATGGAGATATTTAAAATCCTGCTTCTTTAAGTGACATTTTGTGTCCGAATTGTATTTTTTTTGTCCAGAGGTGCAGGAGTTTTCAACTGTGATGTTGTCCTAATGCAAAAAAGCCTTTAAAGCATCAGGAGGCACTTAAACTGTCGAGTGAAACAAAGAAGAAAGAGGGAGAGGGCGACTCAGCAGAAACACCTTTAATGGATGAAGTGATTAACTGAAGACATCAGAACAATGAACAGTGCCACAGAAATCAATGTTCTCCTCGGCTGCAGGAACGTTTCTGATGTTTCATAAAAGACCAAAATCTGCCACATCACTTTTATCAACGTCCTGCAGTCGTGTTCAGTTTCTGGACCTGAACCTTCAGAGAAGCAATGAAACTGATCGAGTTTGTGTTGCAGCAAGAAACATGTTTCAGATGAGATGAGGAGCCAAAAACTGAAATAAAATACTGTTACAAAAAGGGAAAAGTTATTATTTAGTTATTATGATAATGTTTGACACTTTAATTTGATCTGAAATCTTTAAAAACAAAAAGTCCTGTAAATGTCTCTCTGCTGAGGCTCCACAAAATACTGCAAAATAATAAAATCATCAACTACAGTAATTTCCCATAATTACAATGTAATTTGTGGCTTTAATTTTGCAACAAATTCTCTGTCATTTTTGGCTATGAAGGATATTTACATGTTAAACTAATTAAAAAACATATGTTTTCAGTGTTTTAGATTAACAACAGATGAATTGTCATTGAAATGTAGCAAAAACAAAGGTGTCAAGAAATATTTTTAAAAAGTACTCGTAAAATCTTGTGTAATTTGTGGTTTTGTTTTGGTAAAAACAATGAAACGTATAAAAACACATAATAAAATAATGGAAAATAACCAACTCGTGAAATTATACAAATACAATAGTTTGTAGCTTGAAATTTACATGAAATCTGTAAATTTTAATGTTTAATGAATGATACTGATTTGTCTCATTTTCAACATTTTTGTCTTAAAACTTTCATAATTACACAAGATATCTGTCGATTAACAAATGTGTCAAATTACTGAACTAATGCTTCACTTTAATTTTAGAAATATATTTACAATATATTATTTATTATTTATCTTATTAACCAGTATTTTTCCAGCTGTCGTGATGCCAAAAAATACTGTAACAAACCATTTCATAATTACAATACAAAAAAGTATCTTTGATTTGACACAATATTGTCTTTTTACTATTTTAACTGAAACATATTTAGTTGTGTTCAAACAATAAAACAACATTTATTCAAACTTTTATTTTGAAAACCTCAGGATATCTTCCCATTAATAAGCGAGTGGATGTAAAACAACAGTTACAAAGTTTCATTTGAATTAGGATTGTTCCAGGTTTGAAGTGTTGCAACATTTGCCGTCATGTGTTGACATTTATCCAGAGTTTTGTGTGGAAACACCACTTCCCACATCCACCTGCAGTGAGTGCAGCAGCCCCTCAGCGTGTGGAGGCCTCGCTGGAGTTGTCAGCCTCCTCCAGCCTCTGTGGCCTCCCGCCGCCCGCCGCTGCTCGTCCTGCCTGGAGAACCCTCAAACCCGGGTGAAGAGTACATTGTTTCCACCTGCCTCTCCTCCCACACAGCGCGGCCACCGGGGCGGCAGCACTTTGTTTACTCTGATGGAGTCTGTGATTCGCCTCATTATCCTCACCTCCTCTCTCTCTCCATCGGACTCCACACAGACATGACAATGACGGTTGTGTAAGAGTTCATGTGCAAATTAATGCTCGTTTTTGCAAAAGGTCTCTGGTGTGTGTGTGTGTGTGTGTGTGTGTGAGTGAGTGGAGGGAGGCGGGAAAAAAAAAAAAGATTTCATTTTTATGAAGCCGTTGCAGTTTGTCAGATCGCTGTGACACTAACAGCTGTTCAGTTCTCGTGCTGGACTGATATGACGATTTGAAGGTCAGTGCTGATATTTACCGGCAATATTTAACATTTTCACATTTTCCCCAACAAATTGATACTGTTGTTAGGTTGGAAAGGCACAAAATACCAAAGTGTATCACTGTAAGGAAGGATAATGTTCACAGCCTCACACAGGAGACAGCTCCACCAATCCTCCACTGTTAGTCCAATCAAATGTTTATCTGTTTTTTACAGCATCAAAATAGAAAGTATCAAACCATCCTGCTGAGTTTTAGTTGTAATGTGCAACTAGTAGATTCTGTTGTTAAAAGACAAATGGAGTTTCAAAATCTAATTATGATACAAATGTAGCTTTTTATGTATAAAATTGCACAATAATCACAAAAACAAACCAATAACCTACATTTTAACCAAATCTCTACTCACATTTATTTATTTTACACCACAATAAAAAAATAAAACAAAAGGAAAAATGAGCTAAAATCAAACTCACAACAGAAACTTTGATCATTTTGATGAATCCATTCTGCAACAAAGGAAGATGAGGAAATGTAGAAGCAGCAATGCAAAAAAGTGTAATACCACCAACAGCCACTAGGTGCTGCTCCAACTGACTTCAATCCAAAAATCCTCATCTTCAATCCTGAAATATTCATCAATACATTTTCTCTACAAGTAATCCTGATGTCATTAGATAAAGTCAACTCTTCTCAGAGATCTGGGGGGAGGAGTTAGGGGCGGGGCTAGTCTGATTGACAGCTCTGGTCTCCACTTGGAGCAACACTGAACTCCAGTCTCATCCTAATTGGACAGTGTCCTCAGGTTCAAGAGTTAGACCCGCCTCCTCACTCCTCCCTTCATATCCAAATATGGTCACTTCCTGCTCCAAACAACCAACACAGTGATGTTCAGATGCTAAACTCCTGTCCACCAATCATCAGGTGACATCATGTCAGCTCCGTCCAGTTTCCAAACAGAGTTTATGGAGGATTCAAAGTTTTCCAAATACTTGTGAATGTAACTGGACTTGGTTTCAGATCCTTGGAGACGTTTCCAAGGATCTGAAACCAAGTCCAGTTTCTGTGATGGTCCATGTCTGTCAGCTCCACCTCACAGTAACCGTGGATGTCTCCTGAAAACCACCGAGTCATCACGCAGACCAGAAGTGACTGTCTGCTTCGTGTTATTCACTGTGGTTAATTATTCCCATACCGGTGGTTTCAAAGCCGTGTTGTAAAGGAGGCTGAGCCGAGGCCGAGGCAGAGAGCTCTTCATGAACATGTGCTGGGAATAAATCATGTGAAGCAGAGAGGAAGAGTTACCTTCTGATGCTGAGGAGCAGCATTTCACAACATCCCGAAGATCCACACATCACCCTCGGTTAGCAGGAGTGTGCAGGCCGCTGTGTGTCCACTGACCCTGCAGGCCAGAGGAAACAGATGCTTAGTGAGGACCCGGTTTACACAAGAGCAGAGGATCAAACTGAAACCACAGCCGGGAACGAGATCATTGCTCAACGGCGCTGGCACACAGAAACAGGAAGTGAGTGAGACTGTTACACTCCAGGCAGTAAGACAGACAGTCAGCCTTTTATCACTTCAACATACATGTTACACAACTGATGCTGATGTTATTTGACTTTTGTTTGTGCTAATTAACAAAGTCACATTGTTCTTTTTATTGTATCAAATTTCAGGCTGATGTAAAATCACTTTGAGGGATTTTTACTGCTGAGGACTTGACCTGAACAACAAAGGGTTAAACACCAGGATGTTTACTGCTGTGACAAACCAAACACACTCATTATATTTATATACACACACACACACACACACTTGTTGTTGTTCACTGTAAAAACATCTGCATCTTATTCATCAACTGTACAAAGCTGACATGATGTCACCTGTTGGTTTAGAAGGAGTTTAGTATCTGATTGTCGCCATGTTTGGAGCCAGAAGTGACCATATTTGGATATGAAGGGAGGAGTGAGGAGGCGGGCCTAACTCTTGAACCTGAGGACACTGTCCAATGAGGATGAGACTGGAGTTCAGTGCTGCTCAGAGCTGTCAATCACACTAACCCCACCCCTAACTCCTCCCCTTCTCTCAGACTAATATCTCCTTAATGATAAATGATTTCCAGATGGACCACCTGTCAATCAGACTAGCCCCGCCCCTAACTCCTCCCACCAGATCTCTAAGAAGAAGAGTTGACTTTATCTAATGACACCAGAATAACTTGTTATTGTCTGAGTATTTCAGGATTGAAAATGATGCCAGCTTCTAGTGGCCACTGGTGGTATTGCACCGAGCATTTGCTTCAGTTTTGAGACCCTGTGGTTACATCTATACAGTCTATAGGATCTTCACACACACAACAACAAGTGTAGTGTAGTTAAATATACTGGAAGTGTCCATTTACATCCATAAATTCAAACTAATATTTTTATGCTGACCACTCAACACTGCAGCTGAGCTACAGTTGTTGCTGCAACATTTAATAAACAACTTTAGTCATTTCAAGTATATTTCACATTTTTTGTTTCATTTAAATATGTGACAGTTTATTCTTTATTGTATATTCTATAGATGTAATCTGCTGTTGCAACAATGTAATTTCTTAACTCAGGATCAGTAAATTACATCTATCCATCGATCTGAGGAAGAGGATGAAGACGGCTGCTTCCCTCTTCCTGCAGCTGCTGCTTCATGTCGAACCCACTGTGGAGTATTCACACAGTTACTACATGGAGGAAAATATTCAAGATAAATCCCAAAAACTTTGATCCAAGGATTCAGGCTGTTTACTGTGTGTGTGTGTGTGTGTGTGTGTGTGTGTGTGTGTGTGTGACTTTTAGAGGGGGCCCTGTGTTTGTACTGTGTGCAGCATGCTACAGTGACAAAATAAAGTTGGCTTTATTAGGTAGTTTCTTTCTCTTTCTTATATTTACATTGTATATAAAACGACAAAAGACAAGAGATTGATGTGAAAAGAGTTTGTCTGTTTCAGTTTTACTTCATTGTTTACCTGCCAGACTTCCACACAAAGGCTGGAGGTGGGGAGGTGTTCCAACACGTGGTCATGAAACAGTAATGGGACGTGCTCCGCTCACCTCTCTTCTCTCTGATTCACAAGCGCCTCGCCCCCTAACCTGGGTGGTGGCTGACTTTCACAGCATTGTTCCAGGCCTCCCATACACCGCCATTTTGTTTCCTCTGCAGAACAGGAAGTCCTGCCTGAAGCTGTTCCCAGGACTTGTAAAATAAAGAGCTTTGCAGGCACAAACACACACCAGTAAACACACATCCTTTTCCTTTGCGCTTCCCCTAAGCCTGACTTCAGGATGCCCCTCTCTGATGTGAAGATGACCCCCAGGGATGATGGGATCAATCCAAACGCACGTATGCTTTCCTTTTCAAGACCAAATCGCTTCTTGTGCGTAAGCTGCATCACTGAAAGGATGTTGCAACATACAGGTTAAACACAAGAAATAGTTGAAGTTATAATAATATAAAAAAAATAAATTGCAGTGACCAATCAGAATAAAATCTTTTCAGAGTTTGTAAGATTGGGATGTTCAGCCATCAACACCACGTTCTCAAATCTACTTTATTTTTTTGTTTTTCTCTCAGTGCGGAGTCTCAGCAAACCTTTGTCTATAGCTCGGTATAAAGACAATTATACAGCCGTGGGAAAACAGCTACCGACCTTGTCCCTACAGAGACGCTGATGCCTTCATGTCTGAATGTTGAAAACGTCATGAAGAACGGATGTTGGTATTATTTTGACATTACAGATAATACAGTTGCTCTGACATCTTATCTGCACCGGGTATTGTTTTCTCTACAGTTATTCTATCAATAATTCAAGTGGCCAATTTGCAGATTTGACATTAACTTGCAGACACTCACACGGGGGTTGTGATGACAAACAGTACACATCATTCATATACACTATTTACCTGTGCATCTGGTCTGTTTTAGAGAGGTATAACAAACAGGTCAATGCCTCTGTTCACGTTTGCCTGTCTGCTGCATGTTATCTCTCCTGCAACAAATATTCCAGCAACAAATCAGCTGGAAACATGAACTGTTTGCTGGATCTAAGTGGAATTAATTCCTGAGATTGAATGCCGCATTATTAATTGCACTGATATTGGTCCTCGCTTGGCCCACTTCTCCCAAGGTCACAGGAGACTGGAGCTTATCTGTGAACACAGTGGGTGGGAGGCAGGAAAATACCCTGGACATCTTGTTAATCCATCAGGCTGAACCTACACCCTCTCATTTACCTACAGGCAACTGAGACTGCGGTCCATCTGATTTTCAGTGTGGGAGGAAAATGAAAATTTGGTGGAAAACCATGAAAACTAAAGGAGAAGCATGACACATTTTACATTAGATTTTTACATAATTGTAATGATCATAATGATTCCCACTGGAAATTTCAGTAGGAGTTTTGATGATAATTAACACTGGCATGAAGAACATGCTTGGTTACTCATGACCTAAGAAAAAGCCATAGAAAATACATTTTCAATTGAATTACTTTATTCTGCAATTAGACATATGATGTACTGTATAAATGAAGAAAATAATTATACCCATATGTAGAAACTGATAAACTTATAATCTCCCTGTTCCTGTCTGCCCACATCAGATGAATTGAATATAAACCATCACGATGGATAAGTGACACATTAAATATTTAAACTGTGACAAAATGCTCTTTTCTTTGAAGAGAATATATTAGTAAGTTACATTTTTCAAATGAATCAGCGCTGACTGGCAATAAAGAAAGATGAGGAACACCAGTGACAAATGAAACCAAGTGACTCTTTAAGTATTCTTCACTTATCTTTTTTGCATCTTTGTCAAAATATCCCTGGAGATATTTAATATTGCTCAAACACCATCTCCAAGAAGACACTCATAAAAGAAATATATTGTGTTCAAGACACTTACTGGCTCAAAGAATGTAAATAAATCTCTCACATTCCTGTAATTAATGAGACTTCCTCTGCATATCCTTTGCTTTACCCTCTGGAAAAGCTGGTTTCCTCTTCACCACCATCCATGTGTTTCCTTTAGAGGAGGATGCCTCTCACACCTCCTCCACTCCACCCTTTCCTCACTTCAGACCTGTGGCCCAGGCATGTTGAACACTGAAGTCCGGATTGGGTGTGAAGTACTAATGTGCTGTTACGGTCATTAGGTCCTGATCACATCTTACTGTGGAGTACAAAGGGGCATATGCGCTCATTATGGGCGGGTGCCTGTACATTTTTGTGTGCATGGATACCACATGTGCTTTGCATGAGGAAACAGGAGAGGTATCCCAGAATTATTAAAAGCAGATCCTCTCTGAGACAAAGTAGCATCTCAATATTGTTACAAGTTATTTCAAATTTTTAATATTATGCAACATAGCTTCTGCTGTACCGCTGAGCAGTCCAGGGATCAGGACATGTTGTATTGTGCATTGGTATGTGGTGATTCAGCCAGTAAAGCAATATCTTTATTTGCAGACAGTCTTGGAAAAAAATCAAAACTTCATAATGCAGACAATTCATGCGAATTGTATTCCAGTTAGAACGAGGACAATGCGGGGGAGCTTACGTTCTTTTTTCTTAGTCTCTAAAGATGGCTTGATGAGCCTCATAGTTGCAATAACGGCAGCTGAGCACGGGGGGCACCATCCACCCACACAGGCCATCTATATCCGTGGATTCACTTGTGACTCACAAAAAGAAAAGGAACGGCTTTCTGACTAAGGGGGACGAGGAGGAGGAGTGCGAAATGTTGCTCGGATCGGGCGGCGAGAGGAGAGGATAACTCGCTCGAAACCAAGCAAGCTCGGTGAATCATCACTGGGATCCCAATGAACACACAAGGTGGTGATGCCTCCCTCTTAGCAGCTTCAGAGGAAGCTCCCGCAGGGTGAATAGGTGGAGGCTAGGGGACTTCCTTGTGCAGGGGACCAGGTGTGGACGAAGTGAGGCTTCCTCAAGTCCGACTCTAAATCACATAAAAGCTGGAGTCCATTGAATATTCAGAGCCATTAAAAATTGATGTGAGGTGCTTTTATCAGTACAGAGCACCACCGGCTCACTGAGGGGAAGGTGAACAAAAAGCTGGTATAAAGTCCTGCCTTCAAGCATGTGCTACTTTTTGCAAAGAAATCTAGCCCACACCCACATTTTCCTCATTTTTTAAAAGTGACATGTCTACATTTCTGGCATATCTTAAACATTACTCCATATTCTCTCAATGGCTCATGCAGATTTTTCACACTTGTGTGGGAATGTCCCTGTGAATGTGCCTTGGCTGACAAACACCGTATGTGTGAAGACGTAGTTTCCACGCACCTGTGTAAGCCTATGCGAGCCAGAATTTGTAAAAAACCATTTTATGTCATTATCACCTTTAGCTGAATGTAACAGCAGAGGTAGACCGTGGGAGAGTGAGGACACCTTGAAACTTGAAGGACACGTTTGTGAATAGGTTATTCATCATGAACGTACAACAGGAAACACCACCACAGCGACAAATGCAGCAAAAGTACAGATATGTGAATGGTATGAAAACATATAGCACCAGTAGTGTGTCAGATAAGTGTGACACAAACTCAATTTCCTTTTTAACCTTAAAAGATCATTCTGTGTTTTTGAACGAGTGTCAAATGTTACAGGTTTCTCGCATTTATTTCATATCATTGAGAGAGATGAGACAGAGTCACCTTTGCATTACATGAAGATTGTGTCATTCATCTGGCACAGATTCAGTCACTGCTGTCACATTCTTCAGGCTGCAGAATGTTGAACCACCTGTTAAAACCGGAAGTGGTACCATCATATGATTAATAAGCTTGGTCTGAAATGACAACATACTTCCTCACTGAATCCCCTTACTGCATACAGCTGCATAAATTAAAACACACAAAAAAACACATTCTGTAAAGCTTTTTTTAAATAACCCACAAAACAGTTTTCCAATATTTTAGCTTAAAAAAAAACATGTCATGATAGAATAACCTATTGAGTATTTAATCTTACACAAAATAATGTAAATGTGAATCACACAAGGCATGGTCACCATTGTCAGTGACTGATTATAAGATTATAACACTGAAGCAGGTGGGACAATGCTCAACTAAGTGTATTTTGGGCAAAACCTTTGCATCATCACATCCGTTGTATTTTGCTGAACAGAATGAATGTGATTAGCTTGTCTCAAAGCAACAACTGAGCTGTGTTGGAAAAAAATAACACTGTTGAGTTTGTTTGTCTAACATGTAGTAAATCTAGAAATCACACATTCTGGTTTGAGGGGCATTTAGCATGTGCACTGGGTTGCAAATCTTTATTAGCATCAGTCAGCACAGATGGCTGCACATGGCATCTTGAGGTTCCTGTACCCACTGTGAGGTGCCCAGCTTTGTGCAACCCAGACCCTGGATGATAATATAGAAGAAATATTACTACGTATTATTGTGGAACAAAGAGCATTTCTCATCCCCTTAGGTCTTTGTCAGCTTGGACACAGCCCATTATATACAGTAAGATAACGCCTCTCTAATCTAACATTTGCACCTTTAGGCAACTCACAGCATTTTACATGAGGCTTGGATTGAAATTATTTATTCAAACTATTTATGTATTTGTAGTTATGTTATGTTAATCAATTTCTAAATATTGCTCTTACCAAAAAAGAAATACAAGCAGACTTCTGCGACAGTCACTTCCCTCAGATGCTTCCGCAACAGCTGAGGTCAAAAAGGCCTGAAGCAAAACAGGATGAGGATTAGTTGAATGAGCTTTCTAAAATTATTCTTCACATGAGAGCTATTTTGAAGATACAATTGCAAACAGATAATAGAGATCCAGGCTTTTTCTCTTTTTTTAATGTATATGACTGTTGACACAGAATTTGGCATAGAATAGTGTCTAGAGTTCAGGTGGTAGTAATTCACAAGTTCTACAGTGTGATTCAGTGCACTGTGGGTTTTCTCTCTGGCTGTTTACAAAGTACAGTCAAAGGTAGACATCATCTGATGTGTCAGAGTTTAACAGTCCTGCAGCGTTCAGCCCTAAAACAATAGATGAGGTAAGTCTTAGAGGGAAAGGTCTTCTAGGGATGTTTTGAAATTAGAGGAAAGGGGGCTGGGGATGGCAAAAAAAGGGAGGGAGGGAGGAGAGGAAGAGGAGGACCATGCAGGCCTTGGCTCCCACTGTGTGCAGCTGGAGGAGCAAAACAATAATGTGAAACAAGCAGTGAAAGGAATAAACATGACCACTCCCTCAGGAAAGCCCCTGTGGCACCTGCAGCCTGTGATTAAGCACAACCATAACTTGAAACTGTCATGACATCAGAATCATAAACTTGAAAGTCAGTTTCGATTAGTAAGTAGAGCTCACCAGATGACCTGGCGTCCATTTTTATTGTTGAAACAAGAAAGCTCTCTTTATTTCTGAAGCTCAGCCAGATGCATGTCTCTAGAGCAGGGGTCTCCAATCCTGGTCCTCGAGGGCCGCTATCCTGCATGTTTTAGATGTGTCCCTCTTCCAACACCTGATTCAAACGACCTGCTCATCATCAAGCTCTGCAAAAGCTGCTAACGATCCTGATCATTTGAATCAGGTGTTGGAAGAGGGACACATCTAAAACATGCAGGATAGCGGCCCTCGAGGACCAGGATTGGGGACCCCTGCTCTAGAGACATGCATCTGGCATAGCTTCAGAGATAAAGAGAGCTTTCTTGTTTCAACAATAAAAATGGACGCCAGGTCATCTCTTCCAATACCATAAGGACTGCCTTTAGTCTTTATTTGGTCATCCTCTTATTGGATAAAACTATTCTTTGCTGATTTTGCCATAAAATTTGATTTACACATAAATTTATTCTATATGACGTCAGGGTCAAATTTGAATTTGTCCAAAACAACATACTCACACAGTACACTAAGAGACCAATATGGTCACATATCTGAAAAATAGACTAATGTGGTAGCATTTAGCTCGAATCACTTGTGGCTGTAGACTATGAACCAATGAGTTCCTTTTATGCACAATTTCTAACATAACCCCATGGTAGAAACCTATTAAATGAAACTAAATATATTCGTATGATACAATTTCCGCAGATTTTCTTTGACGTGCTTTTACTAACATCACCAATCTTACCTTTCAGTAAAATCACCAGCAGCTAAAGTTAAGCTTATTACCAGGCATTGTTCATGTTATTATCCCCCAGGATCCCACTGAGCTTCCGGTGTACTCTGAGTCACCGGGAATAACTATAATGGAAAGAGAAAGAGAGACGGGGAGGTGCAAGGTGTTCAACACTGAAGTGCAGTGCATTTTCACTTTGGCACTGTTTCTGTTATTGTTCTGCTCACTACACTCGATTGCTCTTAGTCATGTGCTGCAACTGGTATTTTTGTTGCCACATACTGATTTCAATTTGATCACAACATGCAAAATTGTGTTATTCCATCCCTTTCATGAAACATGTCACGACCTTTGTGAGGAGGGAAGAGCCAGCATATGGGGAGGAGTAAAATTAAAAGTCTGGAGCTACGTAGATGAGGTAAATAAAAACCTTGATGCATCAGGATACGCTGACATACAGGTTTCTTAACATCATTGCAGAAATCTGACATATGTTGCATCATCTGTTCAGAAGTCTGTGATTTGCATGTTGAACACAGCACTCAGTGACTGCAGCATGCGTCTGAACATTTGTGACATAATCTCAGAGTTAATACACAGTAATATTTCCACAATGGAGTACACGCAGCAGTATGATTTACCCATGTGATTGCAAGCTAATTTCTTTGATTAATGAGTCAGCTTGGGTTTGTAAATATTTGTCTCCTGCTTTGCTTGATGTAGCCTGCATTATCCAGACCTGCTTCCCCTCATGTTTACCCACGCACCAGTGAGAAAGGGCCGCCTCTGTACCCTTAGCCCATCATCTGGCTCCCACCTCTGTTTACCAAGCTACATGTGTCCTCATTAAAACGTGGAGTGCAGCTGGCGAGACAACACACAGGGGCTTGTTGTCCTGAACGCTGCGGTTAGTGGAGGAAAGTTCACCACATCAGAAAGTCCCTGAACTGTCAATCACACTAGTTTTCTGACAAAGACACATGTTGAACAGATTGTTGGAAGTTTTCTCTTAAATAATAAATCATTGGCAGCAGTATTCAATACAGAAAGTATATGTCCACCTGGATGTATTTGATTTTACCAACAAAAAATGTCAAAAAATGTGTGTTTTGTCCATTAAGGTGAGCAGAAGACAGAAAAATAAAAAAGAAAGCGAGGACTGAGAAGAAAGTGTGTGACCTTTAGTGCACAGACTGGAAAGGGCAACACAATCTTTTCAAGCTCTCTGAAGAGCCAGAGAGGATTCTGGGGGCTTAACTCGTAATTACATGTTACTCCATCTGGATGTGAGGACAGCAGAGCCAGCAAGGGCAGCGCAGTCAGAGGGACAGTCATCGGGTGTTTGTGTGTGCATTAAAGTGCTCGAGTCTGCAATTACACTTTGGCAGTCAATGTACTTAAAGTAAGTACTAGATGTTCATTTTAAAAATGCTCCTTTGAAAAAATGATACATCAATATTGTGTTTGTTTTCTATGTTGAAGCAAACTATTAGATTAATGTAAGATCAGCTGTGTATTACTACCCCCTGAAATGTAGGTGAGTCAAAAAGCAAGTCCTTTAGACCTTATACGTGTCTTTGCAACAGTAGGAAAGTGAGAGGGACAAGAACATGCTGTGAATGTGTGTGCAGCAGTCATCTGTGACCTAACAGTGTGTTTGGGCTTGTGTATATGCACAAATGTGTGAGCATGTTAACCAAAAGTGTTAGTGTTGCTGGCCACATGGGGCAAGGATGGCTAGTGTTGATTGGTGGGTGGACATGATGTGTCCTGACATGTCTGTGTGATTGTGTTTGTGCGTGGCTGCAGGGATCAAATCTACAGTGGAGATGACAGTAACTGCAAGATTCTAGGTCTGAGCTCAATAGAGGCTTTGCACAAAAGTGTACACAATGAAAAACACTTTCAAAGGACAGTGTTCACCTTTCCAGCTTGAAAAAGGTGAAATAGAATTAGTTTTGTACTGTGACATGGTTACAAAACACAGTTACAAGACACAAAAGATTTGTCATGAACACAACAACAACAATACATTTTGTCAGATTTCAAAGCTGAAAGGAAAAAGCATCATCATCATCATCATCATCATCATCATCATCATCATCATAGCTCTTATTGTTAATACAGAACCACTGGAATCTGCCAATAGTTGTTTTCATAAAGTTCCATAGTATTGTAAAAGTATTTGTTTTTCAACTGAGTTATATTATCATCACTGACATCATTTTTACGCCATCCCTGTTTTAATATTTTTTGTTTTATTCTGTGTGTTGAAACGCTGCACTGCCAGCACTCGCAGTGACTCATGTAAGCAGGGGATGCTGTGGCTGACAGGAGTAACCTTAAGAATAAACGTCTCCTTGAAACATCATCTGTGTGTGTCACCATGGATACCACAACAGGAAGCAAGCCAAACCTGAGTTATGACGATAAAACAAATACCCTGCAACGTGACTTTCATTGGCGGAGTTTGTCATGGTAACAAGCTTGCTGGTGATGCAAGGTGAGACTGAACAGCACTGTTTGGTAAAGTTTTACTTTTAATTTTCTCAGGAAGTCTAACACAGCTTTGAATTTGCTGAAGTGAGTTTCCTGGATAATGTTTTCTTCTGAATTTTCTTGTATTTGATTTTATGACCAATAAAAATGTAGTGATTAATGATGGCAGCAATTACTCTGAGTGATGCTTTGTTTTTTTAAAAGAATGTGTGATATCAGTTTATAGTATCAGCCATAATATCACTTTAGCGTGGATTATATGACAGGATGATCTAGCACAGCCTCACAGTTCAAAGGGTTCAGTGGGTTTCAAAGCCCAAGGTTCAGGTTTATTTGACTGTTATCAAAGTGATAATATTGTGTCATTAGTAGATAGAAATGGACAAAGCAACTGGTTCTCAAAAATTATGCCAAGGCAGAAGTGCAAAAAGGTGTAATACCTCCAACAGCCACTAGATGCTGGCTGCAAAACAACTCTGGCTCCACCTGACATCAATTCAAAAATCATCATTTTCAATCATGAAATACGGACTCAATACATTGTTCCCAGAAGTCATTCTGATGTGAATCCAACTCTTAATCTGATGGTCTATCTGAAAAGGAAATTTATAATTAAATAGAGTGTGGTTAGTTTGATTGACAGGTCTGGTCTCCAATGACTCTAGACCTGAACTAAAGTGTCATACAACTGGGTAGCGTCCTTGTGTTTAAGTGTTACACCCGCCTCCTCACTCCTTTTTTCATATCCAAATATGGTCACTTCTGGCTCCAAACAACCAACATGGCAACATTCAAATACCAAACTCCTGGCTTTAAAATGCAAGTCCACAAACCAGCAGGTGACGCCACATTAGCTTCATCTATTCTATATACGGTCTAGCTGTAGCGTCGCTCTCTTAGTTACAGGCAGCTCTGGGCCATAGTCAACACTACAAATGTGTTCCCCCACTCTGATGTAGCCTCTCTCCTCTCATTACAGACTCACTCCCCTTCTCCAACACACCCCACTAATGCTCTGCCAATCACAGATGAACTATGTCACACAATTCACTGTCCTGGGCAACTGAGGTGACTGACAGACTTCACAGCTTCTAACATGTTCGGTGACACACTGTAAATGTTACTACAACAATAACAGACTGTTCTTATCTTTTCTGAAAAACACACTGAACTCAGTGACATTCATAACGCAGCAGTCAAAACTAACGTGTCTCCAGTATATTTTGTTGAGTACTTGCCACAGTGGCCTCTCCAGCCACATGTGGTATTTACAGGACATTGGAGCATTAAATTCTGTTGGCCTCCAAATCTGAGTGGTGAAGGACATTGGAAAATATCTTATCAACTGCAGCAACAACATACACAAAATCGTTATTTCAATACAAATGTCTTATAACCAGCTAACAAGCAACCTGAAGGAATTACTTATTTAATCAACAAAGCTAATTAGCAACAAGTGGAATTAAAAGCAATAAATGTGATTACTAAATTATTATAGTGAATTGTGCCAGCACACAGCAGCGACTGAGAAAGTGTCACTGCACAGTGAGCCAGCACGGCTTACATAATATACTTGGCCCACAGCAATAACCAAAGTAATCTAAAAATGTTTATAATCAGGGTAGTGCTGTGGTTGAAGGCTCCACATGTAACAGTCGAGGAGCCAACTGTCTAATAATGCTGCCATGCTCTTGAGAAGATCTCTGTGTTTATGTTTCACACACACAGTGCATCTGATTATTAACGCCATCATTTTAATTAAGTTATAGTCTTCTATGCATTATTTTAAGAGTATTACACTGATGCCAGCCTCTGATAAGGACGAATAACTAAAGATGAAACCCTTGTAGTTCAAGAGCGGCTGTGGTTAATGTGAATTTGAATTTCAGAGCTTTAGCTAGACCTTGGGAAAGACCGACAATCAGATCAAGAAAAAGAAAAGTTTTTTCTTTTTTAATGCATTCCTTAAAACCAGGTTGCATAATGCACACCACAAGAATTTAACCTGGGGGGCAGTTATTGCCACAGGAGCATTCAGAAGATGCAACTGAGACAAATACCAAAAAGCAAAAAATGAAAGGTGCATCAGGTGGTGTTCATCATATAACAGACACATCAGAAAAGATGAAGGTCTCCTCTTTGGGAATAGGTTATAAAATGTCAGGGCAGCCCGAGACTGAATCACCAAATAATGCACCATCCTCATACCCAGATGTGAACATGACACACCACAAACATGAGAATAAGGGTAATGGAGTCAATGAAGGACAGAAAGTACCTGCTTTGGTATTTGCAGAATGCAGCTTAACAACTTCACACTGCAGTGATTAGTGTTGAAGTGACATCCGGAAAATGAATGGCATGCTAATGTTCTCTAATTATTATGTGTTGTGAGCAGCAAGCGTGATGTCATTTCATTCATATGAATCTATTCATATGAATCATCACATTGTTTTGAATTGTAAACTTGCGTTCGGTGTTCATCTGAAGAGACATGAGAAGTGGAGTAGACACAGTGAAAAGAGTGAGATGACATGGTGATTTGTATTCAGCAGCTGCGTACTCAGGGCTGCTTTTTCTCTTCTCCTACACTGACCATTGTTTCACTGCCACTTCATTCACTTCCGCTTACAGCTGTGATTCAAACACAGATATGCTTCAAACCCCAACACTGTTTTTTACAAAGGAAGCATCTATTTCTCTTTGATATACACAGTTTAGCAAATGTTTAAAAACCAGCATCAAGGAGCAATAATAATCCCACGAATGCTTTTTCTGCATAGTTAATACACACCGGATTTGATTTGAAATGTCTGGTTACTTTAGGTGGCAGTGTTACATGTCACTGATGTTTTAGCCTCACAACATCACATCACTGCATGCTGCTGTGATAATTCCTGCACTCACTTTTATTCGGCATTTTATTTTATTATTTATGACTCATGCTTCACTTTCTCGACCCCCACAGTTCATTTCCTTTTTACAATCCCCTCTCAGTTTTTAAAGAAGATCTCTTTGCAGGCCAGGTTTTAATGTCGCTTCCTGTGTTTTTCCTCTCACACCAGCTTCTTCTTTCCTCTCTCTCCACTTGCTTCATCACTCTGCCTCCTCTATCTTCTCATTCTCTCTGCCTTCTGTTCACATTAGTATTCTGTTCAGTCCCAGCCGGTGTAAGCAGGGAGGCTGTGGGTGTCTGCTCCTCTGGTTTGAAGCCACTGGAGTGAGGCACCCCAGCACGGCAGAGCGCTTTATTCATCAGTGTTTAATTACTCAAAGGGACACACACACGCACATACACACACAGACACATGCACACACCTCACATAAGCTCTCTGCTAAATCCCTACCTATCTGTGTGTTTCATCATGCCACTATCTCTCTCCCTCTCCCTCAGTGTGGTGGTAAGTAGTGCTGCTGCACTAGAAGCTGCCCCTGAGTGCAGTCGGCGCTGACAGATTTCATTAGAGCTGTAATGCAGCCTGTCTCAGTGTCTGCCTTGATAAGTCCTTGAGGACGACACAGACCCCAGACATCACGACACAGCACAACACACAACACAGCGTTCAACAGCATGACACAAGACAGGGTGACAAAGCAAAAATAAAGATGGGGGGGGAGGGAACACACAGCACGACGCATTTTGACAATCACCTTGAAATTAAAATGCAGCCATTAAGAGCTTTATTAATCAAACCGTGTGATACATAATGAATGTGGGTTATGCAATGCTCCTGCCTAACATGTATTTCACTACTACAAAAAACTACATCTCGATGAATTAGACTGCACTGTAACACTGTTTTTCACATTATACCTCCTGTATCTTAGTAACCCAGATGGCATTTAAATGTTCAGTGAAGCAGGATATACTAATTCTTACTCTAATGCCAACCCAAGCAAAAAAGGATGCTTCAAATCTTGCTTGAGAAATGTTAATAATTTCAGTGCTGCTGCAGCATCCAGGCCTCTGTGTTGTTCTTTCAGTCAGGACGATGCCAAACAAGGGCTGCGTGAGAAATAAAAACAGAGTTTTGCCTCCAAAGTCACCACTGTGAGGAGTATCAGAGGCCTGATGCTGTCACTGAGATTTCATAGATCTTGACAGTGTGTGGACATGCAGAACAAACATGAAACGCACCACTCTGTCCCTGTCGTCTTATGAGGCACCAGTTCACAGCCTAACGCTTAAATCTTCAGATGTTTCAGCTCCGTCACCACACAAACTACGCGATCATACGCAGCTATGAATCACTGTCAGTGCAGTCCTTATATGTAAGCAGACTAGGATTGTCAGCTGAATAATTTAAGTTTCAATCAACACAGTCCTGAAAGGCATTAAAGTTCATTAAAGTGGTTGATTTGGGAAGACTTGTGTTTTCTGACCATTACAGCAGCAATTCAATACTTGATTCTATAAGGTTACAATATTACTCTCAAGTTTTACACACTACCTCCCAGTAAAGATGATAACAGCTGCTGCTATCAGGTTTTAGGCAAATGAATGTGTTGAAAATCAATATGCAGCAGAAGGAAATGTTGGGTTTACATTTAACGCATGCTTCAAAAAAGGATGCTCCAGCTGAATGTAATGGATGATACAGAACAATAAAAACTGAGATAAGTGAAGTGCACATGGGTGTGTGATTAAAGATGGATGTAGTCGGCATGAAAGCCAGTGTGGAGGAGCCAAAAGAGTGTGATACCATAGATGGCCACTAGATGCTGGCTTCAAAAATCTGGCTCCAGAAGTCATACATTCAAAAATAGTCAACTTCACTCCTAAAATGTTATTTCAGTAATTTCTTTCCACAAGTCAGTGTGATTAGCCATAGCCACTTGGATATAAGTACATATTAGGTCTGAAATACAAGTATAGTTGGAGATCTGGCTGGTTTGATTGACAGGCTTCTTACAAACTCCATCAGATCTACCACTTCACTGCTCCCCAACTCCACCTGCTTATCCAAATACAGCACTTCTGCCTCCACAAAAACAGCATGGCAATCGCAAATTTCTTCAAAATGCTACTCTATAAACCAACTGTGACTCAGCCGTGTTTTCTGTACAGTCTACGATGCAGAGACAGTGTTTTAGATTGAAAAAGCAGACACTGCTGCAACCAAAGAAACCCACCATTGTAAGGCAGGACAATTTCACTCATGTAGCCCCTTTCAACAATCCTAAGTGCTCTACATAAAACAGAAAGTGCATGAGAAAAAGAAACATAAAATACAAAGACCTGCAGTAAAGGCTTGTATCTCTCTGCACATGTACGACCATTATCAGACTCACCGCATCTCTTATCCCTTCCTCACCCAACATACTCGTCTGCTTTACTGAGGGATCAATACAGCGTACCCAATAACCTTTACTACTCTGACACCCAATAAGGCCCCGTCCACACGGAGATGGAGATTTGGCAGCCGAAACCGACACATTTTGAAACCGGATCCCAGAGTGGGAAAGTCTGAAGACGCCACCCGCTGCCTCTCCGTGTGGACGGCGAATACGCATTCTCCTCAAACGCTGCCGCCGTAGCCCCGCCTCTGACCTTTAACTCGCCTGCACAACCCCAACAACAACAGTAAAAATGGTGGAACACAGCATTGCGTTAGTGCTGCAGCAGCTACTGGGCTTGTTGTGACTTTTACAGCAAAATCTTCTGCAACTACACAACTACCGTGAGCAACAAGTGTGTGTTGTTGTGGGTGTTGGTTTTACCTCGAGTTTAATGCGTATGCTCCGTGTCTTCTTCCTTGTTTTGGTGTGTTTCTGTGGCAGCGTTACAGCGCCACATACAGGCCTGGCATATTGACTACTGCGTTTTCGGCTTTTTCGTGTGGACGCAGATATAACTAGAAAAGCACTGGGAGAGCACAGACCTCCACCAAGCACAACATTTCCTTCATATTGTGACTTCCACCAAAGATATTACTAGTATTAGTCTTGTGTTTATTTATATCAATATTAGCTCCACAGCGTCGTGGCTGTTTAAAGATGTCTGTTGCATGTTTCTAGCTTCATTGTTTTTTTTTTTATGATGCAAGTTTCAAAGATCGATTTTTTCATATTCTGGATCATATTATCTGAAATTATTCCTTTATCCAGATCAATCTTTGATATATTGTAGACCATGTTAGAAACTTGTCCTGTATTTTTTTTCAAAGTGTCTTGACCATTTTTGGTGGAGTCATATGCATAAATGTCACATATGGTCCTATCTCCCAATGTTAAAGAATCCTTCAAAACATTCCTGGATCCAGACGGTGATCTGGATCACTTCCGAAATC